>JAGFMF010012245.1:2084746-2122469 GCA_019455555.1 Galemys pyrenaicus
TCCCCGCCCCCCCCCCCCCACACCTCTGGCATGTACCCCAGTGCTTGTATGCATAAATAAATAAAAAAATACAAATGTTAAAAAAAAAATAAAAGATTAAAACAATCTCAAAAAATTGGCATTTAAGACCCTGTTCACAGTTTGCATCAAACTGCACTCCTCATTAGACCTTTTATGTTTTCCCTTGCCTTCTCCACATCTTTGTCAGCCAAGAATTGCTTTCTTTATCATCAGTGTTCTTTGAAATCCTGTCTATTTGCAAGGCTCAACTCAAATATTGTGTTCTATGAGATGATCTAGAGTCTCCTACCTGGATGTGCTTGTTCCCTTATACTCCCCAACTCCTCTAGCGTTTTAACACTCTGGGACTATTTCCATAAGCCACTCTATGGTTTTGTTGTATAGATTGATATTGCAAGTTTTGTGTATAACATGGTTACTTATTTAAAAATACTCAATTTTCTTCATTATTATTCTCTTGTTCTTATGTACAGCCATTGTTTTTCATTACTTCCTTTTGATGCCTAAGCCTTTTATTATTTTCATTGGAATAATATTGGAATAGTTATGATTATTTTAAATATGTGAGGTCTTCAGAGTTCTCCTTATGAGGTTTACTAACAGCATTCTAAGAAAACTATTTCCTCCTATATTCTTTCTGTTGTTGAAATACCTTCTTTAGTTCATTAGTATTCTGGACTTTCTCATTAAGAGAATTTATTTTCACATAATAAATTAGTTTGGCAAAGCTGTTAGTGACGACTTTCTGATGTTAGTGATTAAAAAACAAATAATTTGCTTATCTTACCCATTTTTCTTTTAGCAAAAATATATTTTGTAAATTCTGTCAGTTTTAGTAGAATTTAAATACTTTAATATCTTTTGTCTTTGCATAGCCTTATAGACAGCTTTTTACTGGACTCTGCTCCTCTCAATGTTACTATGTCCCCAACTGGAGACTTTCTAGCCACTTCCCATGTGGACCACCTTGGAATTTACCTATGGTGAGTGTTTTCATACTGTTCTGTTTTGGGTAACGAAGAGAAGGAAGATAATGGTTGTTGAAATAGTCATTTAGCTATTTTTCTTTTTTGAACATTCATATGGGCAGGTTCACTATAAAAAGGTAAGGGAGGTAAAGGACATTTACACAAACACAAGCGAGCAGAAAGAGATGCCCCTAAATGGGATAAGTTTGTCAAAAGAGTGGCGTGCATAGTCATAGGCAGACAGTACTGGAAGGAGAACTGCCGCTGCTGCTTTGCAAAGGGAGATAGTTGGTGAAGAGAAGTACCTGTATAGTCACAGGTAGGCAGGAGAGCTGGAGAGCTTTTCTTCATTAAACTTTTTTTTTTTAAACTTATAAAATGGAAATGTCAGAGTTAACTCTGAAAGTTTATTCAGTCTTTTACTGATTTAACATGTGCTTTCTTATTTAGATAGCTTTGCCAAGTCATACTTTAAAGCACATAATTTATTTTTATTTGCTTGGCTTTTGTTTTCTGAAAGGGTAAGTGAATTTAAAAATCTCAGAAAGGGAAAGAGGACTCCATAGCCAGGCCTTGACTTTCTGCCATCTCTCCACTACTTACTGCTTTATGAGTTTGGTCCATCAGTTTTCAGCTTCAACCTACTTTTTCTATAAAATCAAGCACAAGTATAGTCACAGTGCTAAGATTCATTCTAATTACATAATTCTTCATAACTATACCTTTATATTTTAGGTAATATTTTAACTACTGATAAGCCTGTAAGAATCTGTGCTCATTCAAAATAAATGTCATATCATCTTGATCTAGAAAAATTTTTTGTCTGTTTTGTTTCCCGAGTTCACATGTCTAATTGTTTTAACCCTTATTGAGGTAGAGAAAATATTTGATCCTTTTCTAACTGTAAAATTTTTAAATTTGATTTTTAGGGTATAAAAGTAGAGAAATAAAAAGATTGTTCATCTTAATAAGGAAAACGAGTAGATCCTGGGACTCATGAGAATTGTTTGAAATAAGAATAGTAACTATGGGACCTCAATAGCTGAAGTATATAAAACTGATACAAGTAGAACTTAGAACTTGAGATTCCCAATTTTTATTTTCCATTCCAGATTCATGATTGGATGGGAGAGACAGTCTGATTAGCCTGCTTGGGATAGAAATTTGTATCTTAATCATCAATTAATAAAGTCTTGGGTCAAGAAATATAAACATGGCTAGTTAAAGGACCATTTTAGAGAAGGGGAAATCCAAGACTTTTCAGTCACTCCAAAGATCTGATGAGTTAGTCTTTTATGATGATGACTTTGAATGAAGGTTGACATTTGTCAAAACAGTAATCTCTATGGAATGAATACAAGTCTTACCCATTTAAGTATCACCAACTACTTTGCTTTCAAATGATGTAAAAAAAAATCCCATAGTTTTGTATTGCATTAAAGACTCCATTATTATGTACATCTTTTTTGTGATGACATATCTGACATGATCTAAGGCGTTTTCAAATTAATACTGTCAATGTTGGAGGTCTTTTCTTAACTTACGGTTGGATCTGTAGCCCAATTCAAGATTTATGCATTATTACTAATTGAGGTCTCTTTGAAAAAGCTGTTTTTATAAAAATAATGCTTATGTTTTGTTTTTTGTCAGGTCCAACATCTCCCTGTATTCAGTTGTTTCATTGCGGCCACTTCCTACTGATTATGTTCCTTCAGTAGTGACACTACCTGGTACTTGTCAAACGCAAGGTAATCAAAAAGAGTAGAATAACTTTTGAATGTAATTATCATAAGCCTAACATGTTACTGAAGGTAAAGCTACGTGCATTTAAAGTATTTTTTAACTGAGAAGTATTTTTTAATATTTCATGTATTTAATCCAAAATAGTACTGATTTTGTATTGACAGCTAATAATATCCCAGTACAGAGTTGTTTTGGTGTTGGAATGGGCGTTGTGATTTATATGAACAAATAAATGTATAAGGAGGGGGTAAGGAAATATATCTGAAATTTATAAGACTGTAGTGAGTAAACATGTTATGAAATACAAATGGACTTGAAATGGATTATTAATACATTGCTTTTATGATGAAAATCTTAATTTCATTAATTACCTAAATATTTTTTCTTTTAAGATTTAGAAGTATCAGAAGAAACTATAGAACAAAGTGATGAAATGGTAACATACGACTCCCCAGAACAATTAAATGAGCAGTTGGTGACTTTGTCACTTCTCCCTGAGTCACGGTGGAAAAACCTTCTTAATCTTGATGTTATTAAGGTAATATTATAATGCACTTAGAATTGACCCCTAAAGATATATTCCAGAAGCATTTCTTTAGCAGCAATAGCTTCCCCTTAAGGAAACTATTACTTAAAAGGCTTAAGATGAAGAGAATTAATGCCTAAGGTGGCAAGAACACTGTTTACTTGAATGCTATTTAATCTCCTGTGATTATCATATTTTATATTTATGCAGAGACCTTGAAAGCACTCAGCAGACCTTTAGATAAAGCAAAAGGCCAGCCTGTTAGAAATTGGGTGTTTCGAATACTGAACTACTTTTTAAGCTTATAAAACAGCAGGGGCAAAATTGCTGCTATAAATGTGGGATATTTTTATTTTTAGTCATTTGGGAACTAGATGACTTTCATTGATTTTTTTTTTTAATTTTTCTTAAAGATTTTATTTATTTATGCATACAAGCACTGGGGTACAGGCCAGCAGAGGTGTGTAGTGGGGGGGGGGTGTGTGAGGTGTATGAGAAGATCCACCAGAGCCAGAGTGGGGAACAGAACAGGCAGATTAACTGAAATACACTGCTGAGGGGAGCAGCGGGCAAGGCAGGAGAGGTCTGTGGCAGGATTGAACTCGTGCTGCAGTGGCTGCAGTTTGCTTCACAGTGAGTTGCTTATAACCCATTGCGCCACCAGAGAGGGCCCAATTGTTTTATTTTTTTAATTAAGCTTCAGTTACCTTTTATCATCTGACATTCTTCTCTTGTCAACTACAAGAAAGCTTTCTATGTCAGGTCCAGGCATATAATTTAATATGAGTTAGGTACTAGATAATGCTCCTGGACTTTGGGGGAAAAAAACACAAACTTTAGCCTCTTTACAGTTTTACATGAGAAATGCATGATTATGGCATAAAGTAGTGGTTTTCAAAGCATGTTTCATGATTCCCATTTGTTAGTAGCAAAAGCAATTGGGAGGAATAGACTAGACTAGACAATTTCAGAAGTTATCCCCTCCTCTACTAAGGTAAGTGTTATTTTCCAAAGCTTAACTTAGTACCAGAAAGATGTGTGTCTTGGTTAAGAATAAAGAAGGTGACATATTAATTTTCCTCACAGAAGATAGAAGTACTTGTTTTGCTTACTCAGTTGATGAGAGATTAGACATCAATATAAAGATATGTTTCTAAAAGCATAGTGCATCTCCATCATGTTGTAACCTGTCAGATCTGAAATGAATGTTTTTCTAAAATAGTTTTAATTTTTTTTTTAAGATTTATTTATTTATGCATACAAGAGCTAGGGTACAGGCCAGAGTCACGGGAGGTGAGAAGATTCACTAGAGACATAGGTGGGGAGCAGAACAGGCAGACTGACTGAAACACACTGCCGAGGGCAGCAGCGGGCGAGGCAGGAGAGGTCTGCTGCGCCATGTGGGTCCCCTCCCTGGCCGGAGGCAGGGATCAAACTCGTGCTGCAGTGGTTGTGGTTTGCTTCTTAGTGCGTTGCTTACCCCACTGTGCCACCAGGGAGGCGCCCCTAAAATAGTTTTAAAAGCAGTGCATTAAGAAGTACAAGTATATAAGCATGAAGGGAGCAATCAGAATATTGCTCTTAAATTAATTGAGCTGTTTTTGGACTATTCTGCTTCTTGCTAAATACAGTTTGTTCTGCAACAGATCCTAATATAGAAACCTGAGTAAATGATCTATAGGAAAAAAGTCTGCTAAAACCCTCTAGTATTTTATTTTTCTACAAGTGAAAGAACTTAGAATTTTCATATTTGTCCTGTGGTTGACTTTTGGTTTTCCCTTTGAGAATATATATATACATTTCAGAGGCCTAAGGAGCATTTCCAAATCCTTTTGTTTTTCTTTACAACTCAGTGACTATTCCCCTTCAAAGTCAAGATCAGTGAGTTAGAATGACAGTTGTGACTTTTATAGTTTCTTTATTCCCAAAGGACTATGATTACACTGCTACAATTAGCAGCACTTTATCTTGCTTTTGTATAATGCCTTTTACACTATACCTTCATGAAACCATAGGTATTCCTGGTTTTCTTTCATAAAATCTCCCTTGGGTTATAGAACTCCTAAAGAGTGGAAAAGGAGTGTGTAATATAAGGTAAAAGACTTGTGTGTGAAATGTTTCTGAGGTATCAGTGTGTAGCAATATAGTCATCCAAATTAAATTCAAGTAGTGGGAATTCCAGGAGGCTTTCCTGATATTTTACTAAGTAAGACTTGAGATGTTTTATAGTAATAGTGTCCTCTTGCTATTTAGAAATGCAAAGGAGAAAAATTAAATATGCTTCACAAAAAAATTAAACTAGTTTTTTTTTTAATTTGTTTATGCATATAAGCACTGGGGTACTTGTTTGGGGGGTGGGGGGGTGAAAGGATTCACCATATGCGGAGTAGGGAACAAAACAGGCAGATTGACTGAAATACACTGCTGAGAGAGAGGAGCAGCCAGCATGGCAAGAGAGGTCTGTTGAGCCATGTGGGTCACCTCCCTGGCCAGGGATCAGACAGTGATGCAGTGGCTGTAGAGGCTTCATAGTGCGTTGCTTAACCCCTTGTGGTGTTAAGGGCCACCAGGGTGGCCCTTCACTAGTTTACTTCTAATAGCAGTACTTACTCCATATTTCTTTCAGAGAAATTTGAGAAATTATTGAGGACTTAGATTAATTTTGCTTTCTTGCTCATTTTGCAAATAATTATTTGAAGTGTAAAAAATTCAGATTAACTTAATTCTTCACTTAAATATTAATGTTTCTGGTAAGCCCTTAAGGACATATGTGATATTGGTCTGATGGGGTTTTATTTTAGTGTTCTCATCTGAAAAGGTCTCCTTCCTTTTTTTATCTTTTGGGCTTTGTTTTAAAATTGATTTGAAATTTAATATTAGAAACTGTTGATAAGGTTAATTACTAGTTTTTTTTTCTCATTTTCTGTTAATCAGAAAAAGAATAAACCAAAGGAACCACCCAAAGTACCCAAATCAGCACCATTTTTTATTCCAACAGTTCCTGGTCTTGTGCCTAGATATGCTGCACCTGAGCAAAATAATGATCCCCAACAGGTAAAAGCCAAATCAAACATTCTAATATATGGGATATGTGTTTCGTATTGTATATTTCTATTTCTTTACCAATACCTAGTTTTACAGGTGTTATAGTAAGTTAATGATTGCTTTTAATTATAAACTAAACCTTTTTGATACAAATCATTTTTGTCTTCTTTCACTAATGTGTTTTTTTGTTGTTGTTTAAGTCTAAAGTGGTAAATATTGGATTTTTGGCTCAAAAATCAGATTTCTGCTTGAAACTTGAAGAAGGATTGGTAAATAATGAATGTAAGTTAAATTATATAAATATACTTTAAATAAGTTATATAGTATCTCCAGCTGTTTTTTTATATAAAGAAAAACTGAAGTACTGGAAGCTTTTTCTGTAGCTAAGAGAAGATAGTAAAATTGAAAGGGCTGAAATTTTTGGTTTTATTCTGAAGTAACTTTAGCTCTTGTATGTTAAATGAGTGACTCCATATTCAGACGATAATTATTATAATCTATTGAGAACCTTTTGCACTTTCTGCATAGAAACTATTTTATTTATGAAATAGTTTATTTATGAATGTACAATACACACTATATTATCCTATAAAAAGGAATTTTTTTGTAGTTTGTAGCTAATGATAAATTATTAGCTACACTGTATTATTCTTTTAATACAATAAATGAATAATTATAAATAATGAAATAGTTTCTAGCTAATAACAATAAATAGTAGTTAACAAAACCATAGTCACTCTCCTGTTTGACTTATCATTTTGCTTTCCAATCCAAATGCTTTTGTTTTTGTATTGGTATCTCTTGAGTAAAGTCAAATAATAGGGCCACTGTACAGGTTAAAGAATAGCAGGATCATAGAAGGAGAAACTTGTTATATTTATGGAGGAGGGGCATAAAGAAAAAACACTTTTTAATATATACTAGAGGATAGAAAGTATAAGATTTCTTAGATTTTTGTTGTTTCTTTTCAGAAAGCCAGAAGCATAGTTACTCCCATTGCAATACAATGGGAGTTGTTCAGTATATGGATAATATATTTGTAGGATGCTTTTCATACGTAAGAATATGGTGGAGTCTTTCCTTTCTTATATAGTTATATATTGTTTATGTTTCTACTGATTATGTAGTACCTTCTAATAAGAAAAAGAAAAATAAATTTCCCTGGGCCCTCCCTGGTGGTACAAAGGGTTAAGCAGTGCACTATGAAGCAAACCATAGCTACTGCAGCAGGAGTTTGATCCCTGCTGCCAGCCTGGGAGGTGACCCATGTGGTATGGCAGACCTCTCCTGCTTCTCCTGCTGCTCTCCTCAGCAGTGTTTCAGTAGATCTGCCTGGTCTGTTCCCCATTCTGTCTCTGGAGGATCCTTACACCTCCTGCGATTCTGGCCCGATTTATATATGCATAAATAAATCTTTAAAAAATAACTAAATAAAAAATAAATTTCCCCACCCCATCCTATTCCCAGTGGTTACTATTAATTGTTTGGTATGCATCTTTATATTCTTATATTTGGATTTTTTTTCTTACTGATTTGTGGGCATGTTTCAAAAATCTATTGGAAGGTATTAGTTAGATTTTCTTCAGCTTTAACAGCAGGAAAAAAAGTTAAATTCCAGAATTACAAAATATGTAGTGCTTTTAATAATTTGTGTTGCTCTCATCATTTATACTGATTTTTATTTAATTTGGGATTTGTTCTACTAACAGGAAAAATGAAGCCTCAAAAAATGTTTTCTATGTAATTTAAATACATGTTGCTTAAGATATAAAATGAAAGCTGTAGTTTCCCAAGTGTCGTGATTGCAGGTAATAACTGGATTCTTTTTAAAACTTAATGCAGATATGACTGCTCTTAACCTTCTGAAAGAATTAGGCCCATCAGGAATTGAAACAGAGCTGCGAAGCTTGTCTCCTGATTGTGGTGGGTCTGTAGAAGTCATGCAGAGCTTCTTAAAAATGATCGGGATGATGTTGAATAAAAAGCGTGATTTTGAATTAGCGCAGGCATACCTTGCATTGTTTTTAAAGGTAAGTCTAATGTAAGACAGTACTTTTCAGCTTGCCCCCAATATAGTGTTATCTGGTAGAACTTTCTGCAAAGATGGAAATGTTATTTTCACATGGAAGCCACTGACTACATATGTCTGCAGCGAAGTTGAAATGTGGCTTACGTGATTACTTTGTAAGTTTTTAATCTTATAGAAATTTAATTAACTTAAATAACCACCTGTGCTTGGTGACTACTATATGTGTGTGTATATAGATGCACATTTTTTTTTAACTCAGCACAAATTTTTCTCAATCCTCTAATATTCCTGTATTATTCATTTAATCCAGTATACTAAACTGTTAACTTTTTAAAGTAACATTTTGGCAGTTTTTTTAATAATCCTGAAAAGAAAGTTAGATTTTATGTATTTTGTTTTGTTCTGCTGATGAAATCAAAGTATTCCTTGATATTTTTATCCTGAAGGAGTTTTAAGTGATTTGGCAATAACAGCTGCTTTTATGACTGATACACTATTCATGCATGTTTATTTTAATAGTGTGGTGTATGTTGAGGGTAGATGATACTGATTTTCAATGATAGTAGATATGATCTCCTCTGGCCTACTAACCTGTAAAATAAAATTTCATGATGTAATTATATTTAGGTAATAGCGTACAGAGTGAAAAAATAGAAATACTTAAAGGTCTTTCTGTTGTTTTTTTTTTTTTTTTTTTTCATATTTACCAAACTCCTGAATGCAAATTTACTTATTAAATCTTTAGAAAAATTCAACAAAGGGCACATTTGTTGTTCATTACCAGTGGGTTACAATGAAAGAAGAAATATAGACAGTCTAGGTGGAGGAAAGTGGTCATCTTCATTTCAATTCTACTATGCAAGTCACAGCACCACAGAAGAATTCATACTAACAAACATTGATAGAAAAGAGGGAAATGAGAGATGACATTAGATCAGCACTTAGAAAATTCTATTATCAGAAAATGTTTTCTGAGGTTCCTTTCTAGAGATGTTGAATCCAGAATAGACAAAATTTTTATTTTCCTAAATATTTGGCTATCATGTTTTTGTTTTATTTTTTTCTTTTTAGTTACATCTTAAAGTGCTTCCTTCAGAGCCAGTACTCCTGGAAGAAATTACAAAGTTGTTATCACAGGTGGAAGAAAGCTGGATCCATTTACAATCACTCTTCAATCAAAGCATGTGTGTTTTAAATTACATAAAAAGTGCTCTGTTATAAAGTTAATTTATGACTAAATAAAAAACTTTTAAATTAAATGAGTTAAATTTAACTCATATCTTGTTTTCTATGTTTCATTTTGAAAAAATAGTAAATGCTAGTGTTACTGACTAGTCACTTTAAATGCTAACTCCCTTCTGTAAATGGAATCAATCTGCTCATTTGTTTTAAAGACTTAAAGAACCTACTCAAATGAATTATTTTCCTATTCTCTTTGCTTTACTTACTTGTATATGACTTATTTTGAATTTGTCATCACCAAATTAGGTTGTTGGAATACCTGTACAAGAAGTTATTGGGTATTTTGTGTAAGGAATTGCTGAGTGAAAGTAGAAATCAAACTGATTTGTGGTATAGGTATTTAATGATTTGCAGTGAAACATGGCCCCAAAACTTGTAAGCACACCTTAGATCTGAGGATTTCAGCAAGGGAGGGGCAAAGAGGGATCGAAACAGGAAAGGGCACCACACAAGGGACTGTGGTGATAGTTAATGGGTGATGTGGTAGTGGGAGAATTACAGGGACTATCCTTGAAGGGATAAACCAAATACTGTATAAAAATGAACAACAATGTAAGAAAACAAAAACCACAAACAGAAAGGGATTTGTGTGTGTGTCCCATTGTTTGTTGGCCTTTGATGAAAACAGGTCATTAACACTTAGAGCTAAAGGCGTGTTAGATATGGGTGCTTCCTCTTGTTGCAGAGAAGGAAGCTGCTGATGTCAACCTGGATTTTAGTGGTGGGTCCAGGTATTTTTTAATACCTGCCCTAGTGCTCTCTTCACTGTAGCCTTTCTAAAGGAAGTCGTTCTTCTATTAGGAATGTGAGAGGCACTTTTACAAGGCAAATTGGTGTAGGAGACAATTGATTAGATACCTAGGAGAGGTGAGGGAAATTCCAAATTACATAGATGGTATTCTTCAGAGGCTTCTTCCTCACTAATGACCTTTCTATTTGGGAAGAAACTTCTGACTCTACCTTTCTCTCACCACTATTGCGAAACAAGATAGCTCTGGGAATTTCTCTTTTTTCATCATCATTTCTTAACCATCTTTACATGGTTCAAGACTTTAGTAATATGAATTAAAAATAAGCAATTTTTTAAAATACAGTTATCTAGAAGGGACTTTTAGTATCTACACTCAATAGTGTCATTCATAAAATAGTTGTATTTGAATACCAGTACCTCACTTATTAGGGTCAGACAGTTTTACACAACACTCTCCAAAATGAACAGTCTTCACAAAGAGTTGATCAACGATTATTTTAAAAATTGAAAGTGTTTTTGTTTAATGGTGTAAAATAGAATTAGTGAATTACTGAGGAAATAAGTATCTGGTATTGTACTCTGTTTTTTCTTTTGGAAGTGTTAATAAACTTAAAGCCACTGATTGGATCATTAATAGACACGTTCTGACTTTAAAAACCTTTCTCTCTGCCCCAAATATTATATTCTAAAGAAATGAAAGATTCTAATGTACAATCATGTCCTTTGGAAAGATTGTAAATAAGACTTGTAAATTGAAATTGTACTGCCTTGATAAATCTTGCACTAAATTTTCTTTTAAATGAGAATACAGAAGTTGAATGTATTGTTTTTATTGGAGATATCTCTAGATAATATTATGACATTAATTTGGTAGGTACTTTTCCAGTACTATCCTTGTGTGTTTGCCACCAAGGAAGGAAGGGGGAAAGAATACAAAGGGTAATATTTTATAGTGATTTTTTCACAGATGAAATTGCAAAGATAATATATGACATTTTACTTGTAAAATTATAAGACAAGTCTGCTTTTGAAAATCACATTAATTTCCAGTACCTTTCTTAGATGTACCAGTTAACTTTCCATCTTGACCTTTTTCTATGAATATTTATATTCATGTTATATATAGCTACAAGAAATGTGTAGCTTCAGTTTTTGCATAAGTATATATTTGCAACTTTTCTAATTTGTTCCATTCATTGCAGCCACATCTTATCTCTTCTTCCACAATCCATTTACCCTATAAAGGATACTTAAGGTAGTTACCCTTTTTTTTTCTAGTTACAGACAATGAGGACAGAATAACATCCTGTGGACCCTTTACAATGTATTTCTGTGTGTGTGTGTATGTAATATATAATGTATTTCTCTGTATAATATATATATGTATATCTAATGTATTTCTGTAGTATATGCTCAGGCATTAAATTGCTGGGCCAGAGGATAACAGTTTTTAAGAGATACTTATGTTGACTTCCAATATGACTTAACAATTTACAGTTTCTCCTCAGTAATAAAGAATACATGCTTCCCATATTGTTTAGGGTTATGACATTACACTTAAAATGTTTGCTAATGAATGAAAGTGTTTTTCTTCTTTTGATTAAAAGGGTCCTGATATTTGTGAGGATGGACATATTTTCATATGTTTATTTTAAATCATTTTGGTGTGAATTTTCCTAACACTCCATATTTTTCTATTGAATAACTTGTCTTTTTATATAATGGGTTTGTTACTTTGTCATACAGTTTAGATGTGAGTCTTATCATCATTTGTCTTTTATTTATGGTAAAATGTTTTTAATTGAACTTATGGTAAAGTATTAATTTTGTATGTATAAATTATTTTATGATTTATTTTAAAGTAGCAAATTCCACATTTTCTAACATCACATATGCATCTCTATCTTCATCTACAATTGATTTTTGTGAAGTATAAAGGTAGAGCTACCTTTATTCAAGTCCATTCAGAACCATTTATTAAAGTTCATGTTCAGTGAGTCCAATTCTCACTGACTGAACTGAAATGCTGTTTCATTATGTTCTAAATTCTTTACTTGAACTGTTGGTATCTCTACTAAAGAACCATTGATTTGATTATAGTTTTACGGTATGTTTTCAGATTTGGTGGGTTAAACCTTTATAATGTTTTTCAAAAATTTCTTCACAATTGGTTGAGCATATCTATTTGAAGTTTTGATTTTTGGTTACACAAAATTTATAGAATTGGCTAGGAGAAAATTACAGGAGCAATATTATGCCTTTGGCAAATCAGCTCTGTTGTGGGCTACTCTCTTTTTCATAAGATTTCTTTAAATAGAATTTTTTTTTTTGAAAAATTTACTTCTGGGATTTATTTTTGTTCCTATAGTGAACTATATCTTTGTCTAACATTGGTTACTGCTATCATGATTTTTATATAACCAATCTCATGATACTATAGAATAGGTCTTCAGTAGAAATGCTTTTAATGTTCCACCATGAAGAAGAATGTATGTTGTGAATTTCTGGTAGATTTCCTTTGCTAAATTCTAGTTTATTTACTACTTAAAGTTTAAAGTAGACTTAAGTTGAGCATTTCAACAAGTGATTTTTCAACAGACATTGGAGAATCATTTACTTGGTATAATTAGTGTTTTTTTAATCAAAACTAATATTGAATTATTTCATAGGGTAGAATTGCTTGCAAGTAAGATGAAACTAGTGAATTTTTCTGTTAATGGAATTATTTGTCTTTGACAGTTGTTTAAAACTTGCCTAATCAAAGGGGGGAAATGTTTTGCCTAAAATATTAATATGGTAATTTTTGCCTATTTGATTTTTTTATGGTTATTAAGCTAATTGTATTTTCTATCTGAAACCAGTATTTGTAAATTATATCTTCCTTAGAAATCATGACTTTCAATGTTCAATTTTTTTTACTACAAGTTATATTTGTTTTTTTATTTTGCCTTTTTTAAAAATTGTTTACAAGCGACAGAAGCCCAAATCAAATACATGTGTAGGGTTTCAAAATCCAGGGTTGAAAATTGACAACTTGCTGAGGACCTACAGATTCCTCAGAAAACAGATTCTCCACTTGCCCATTTTGCTTTACTCACTGTTGACTAACTTTTCAGTTAAGAGATTCCGTAGTTCCCTGACTCATCAGACATTTACAGAGACCTTATTATGTGCTAGAATTTATTGTGTGAGGAATACAAGTGATGAAAACTTGAAGCAGTACAGCTGCCAGCAGTTTTGAATTTATGTATTTTCCTTCTTAACTAATGAGAAAATAATTGTTTTAAATTCAGGAATAGACTCCCAGTAAGCCTAGGTTAAACTTTGAAACATGATTGAGGTGAGAATTTATGGTGATATAGTTAGGCCGATCACACATAGTTTTTTTATGATGGTGTCTTGGAGAGTTTCCATTTGCACCCTGGGAAAATGGAGAGTGGAGAGTGGTCTGTCTATGGAGTCATTGTGCAGTGAGTGGTGATTTTTAGCAGAGTGTAGTCACCATCTTAGATCACTGACCAGTTAAAGGGCTGGCTTAGACTCTTGGCAAGACTTAAGTAGGATAGCAGGTAGAGGGCAGGGCAAGGGAGGATTTGGCAACACAGAATGCTTTGTCTCTACCTACATGCCAATTTGAAAAGGAGAAGGGAGTTGGTAGAACCACTGAGAGGAAAGAAACAGCCTTAGTAGATAAAGTGAAGATAAAATTTCACTAAACATTCAAGAGCTAAAGCTAATGTGAAAGAGATTGAAATATTGGTACTTTTATTTGGTAATTTTGTCTCAGTCCATTTGCACAGTTACTGTGCTGTGGTTTATGAAATTTATGATGATGAATTATGAAATTTAGTTATGTAAAGAATTCTGTAGGAGTTTTTGTACTATATGCTGAATTTCCAGTTCGAATTGTGCTAATTTACAATGTCAGCTGAATTCTACTAAATGTCTCTTAAAAAGGTACATAAAATACTTGATTTTAAGGTTTATCGTCAATTGATTTGTTTATATCAAAGACACATGGGGATTAAACTAAAAAAAAATAAGAATGGAATAATTCTCATACAAGTAATTTTTGGTAATATAATTTGTTGTTATAACCAGGAAAGGCTATTTCAAAGAGGATTTTTTGCTATCATGTATATTTTCCCCACTATCTGACTAAATTTCAGTCTTTACAACATTTATTTTGGCTGTTTTTTTGAAATCTGGTCTCTATCCCATAACTCTGCCCTGCTAACTCCTGGGCCCACCCTGTTCTCTAGAGTAAATATGCAAGACAAGTTAGTGGAGGATGAGTTGGTTCCCATCCTAGATTCACCTTTACCATGTGCATTGAGTCTAAGGAGTATATGTCAAAAGGTGACAGCAACACATTTGTATTCAACCATTGACTTACTCTGACATCAAATAGCACACTCCATCTCAGATGCTGTTTTTTGCCCTTCAGATATGTAGTAAAACAAAGAGCTCATCCTTTTATACATGTTTGCTTAGCCATTTGCTCTCTTAGAGCAAAGATAAGAGAAAATGTTTCTAAGCCTTCATCTTTTGCAATAAGCATATTTGACAGGAGTTTCTGTCTTCCAAAGTGTGGAAGGTGAGTGTGTGAATACATGCTGCAGGTCTCAGGTAGCTTCTAAATGTACAAGTATAGCTGGTGGGAGAATATGCTGAAGTATGATGAAACACCTTCATGTTGCTTTGCTGCTGTTCATATTTGAATAAAGGGTTTAATTGTAACAAAGGCAATGAATATGAAGAGAGAAAATAGGAAGAGAAAAACCACCTTTTTTTTTCTTGGCAGATAACCACCTCTCCATTCTTTTGTGGAAATGGATTGGGATAATGGCCTAATTTGGGGAGACAGATGAGGAATTGAAGTGTTCTGTTTGTTAGATATGGCACATGTTGCTTAGGATCACTCCCCAGTTGACTGGTTGGGCAAGGGCAGTCTTGGTTTTAGCACCTGGGATGCAGTGTGACTCAGTGGGAAGTTGGAGTCAGATAGTTTGAGTTGTTCATGCCTTTTGCTATGGTGATCAAGCGGTGAGGGGAAGGACACTGCCCAAAGCAGATACCACTGGGTGAGGAAGTAGGTACACACTAGGACCATGTGCAACTCAACCAAAATTTTCCTCGGTAACTCATTCAGAAATCCTGTGTGGGGCCTCACAACTACTGGAGACAGTGACGTAAATGAGTAAGTTGTCTGATCCTCTGCTTCAGGCCATGAACCCTGCAGGAGAGATAGCTACAACACCTGCTCTGTGCGGCTGGGGGAGGCTGCATGGAAAAGAAAAGGACTAGTGTGGCCCTTGACGGTGGGTGGCAGGGGGTGGTGGTGGCAGGGAGAGACTGGATTCAGAGACTAAGTGAAAATAAAAAAGGCAATTGAAAGTTAGGGATGGCTAAATTCATGCTAGTTTTACCTCTTGGAACATGAGGCAAATGAACCTGGACCTGGGTAAAAAGGAAATTAAATTTTTAAGCATTCATAATTTTTATTTTATATTAGGTAAAATAGTATAAAATGTTAATGATTCTGCTACATAAACATCTTAATATTCTTTCAAATTATGTATATGTGTTAGAGAAACATAACTACATATGTAAATACATAGATAAGTGCATATATATCTCACCATCTTTCCATCTAGATGACATACATCCTATTATGTATATCTATACTGTTGATAGCAAGAATTGTACTTCCTCCTGGAAAACAGCTTCAGGAACTTGTGTTTCCTACCCGAATCACTGGATCTTTCAAGAAACTTCCTGACACTACTTTGACCTGACCACATTTCCGGGGATGTGAGTCCTGGTGGTGTCACTTTGGGAGGAGTGGGTAGTTTCCAGGTTCAGTCTTCTCTACATATTTGGCTGACTTGAGCTAGAAAGTAGGAGACCTTTGGAAGTGGCCCTGAGTCACCTGGCACTTGGCTGAGTCTGGAGCTCCTCCAGGAAGTGGTGGGAAGGGAAGCTCTTGGCAGATGAGATCCTCAACTAAATGGTGTGCCACATACCTAAGCTTTCCCAGTAAGCATGAGGAATATTTGGGTGGAGAGTTTCACTCTCTTTTAACAATAAACAGAAATAATCCACTTGATTCCACATAAACTAAATGGCAAACAGAGACATAGTCTCACATTAGCTTATCTCTTTAACCTTTATCAGAGCACACAGAAGGAAATTACCATTCTTCCTGCTGGGAAATAACATCCACTAAACAAATATACCACACCTTGTATCACTTGAAACCAGTTTTAACTCTCAAAAAATACTAGTCCTTTAAAAATATTTTAAAATAAAAGGATTTTTTTTTTCTTCATTGTAGTCCCCCTTATCTATAGTTTCACTTTCTGCAGTTTCAGTCGGCTGTGGCTGGAAAATACGAGCTATAAAATATTTGAAGGAGGGAAGGAGAGAGCATATGTGATTACAGTGAATTGTTAGAATCATTTCTTATCATTCTGAATCTCTCACTGTGCCCAATTTATGAATTAAGCTTTATCACAGTTGAGAAAAAGCAGAGTATATGTAGAGTTCAGTATTTAAGGTGTTACTGAGGATTTTGGAATGTATCCTCTGTTGGTAACAGAAAATTACTAGTATTTTGTGTAGCAAACAGTTTTGCCCAGATGTTCTTAGAGTAAATTTAGGTCATATCAGAAAGTGTCTCTCACTCTTTCCCCTCATCTTCATGGCTTCATCCTTCTGGGTTTCCTCCTCTTCTACCAACATGGCAGCCATGTGTCCATGGCTCTGCATTTGCTTGTGCTGTCACCCATATTTACTATAAAGTCCATTTTAGTCCCAACATGTTCCATCAGCCTCAGATTTAATTTAATTAGTGGTCTATTGAGTTCACTTAGGGTTAGATGGAAGAAAGCAACGAAGTGATAGGTCAAGGATGTTTAAATTGTTAATATAGTGAAATATATCAATTTGGGTGTTTAGGAAAAATGTGGCTATTTTCAGCAGAAGAAAAATTTATTAAAGAACATTAAGAATTTTTATAAACCATTTGAGGCCTCTGTGACTTGAAAACCAGGTCTGGATCATCCCAAGGAACTTGCATGGCTAACACTGGTCCTGGATGCTAGGTGTCCCTGATGGCTCAGAAGGCTGGGGGTGTTGCCCACAACTTTCACTGGAATAGGTTTCACACAGCCCATCCTCGGCATTCATGACTTTACAATTCTACTGTCAAGTGTGTCCATCCATTTTGAACAGTCTAAAGCTTATGTCTACACCTTAGTTACAAGGGAGGTGAAGAGAGCAAGGTTCTGGGTTCTATGTTAGGGCTGAATAGACTTAAAAAGTGGGAAATTTTCCAATCAAAGAATGTTCATACATTCTTTACAGTGTCAAAAAATAGAAGAGATGTCCCCAGCATCCTCCCCTTGGCTGTTCAATGCACACCCTCTAACATATATAATTTCCCACCAACAATAACAGTTGAAACAATAATAAAATATACTTCATGCAAATAAAAACATCCATTCTCCTAAACAGAGAAATAATTTTGTGTCAGTTAAAATGATTTTAGGATTAAATAACAAGAAATCCTAACTAATCATAATTTCAACAAATAGGTCTTAATTTTGCCCTGCATCAAGAGGTCTAGAGGTTGTTCACATTGGTTCAATTATTCAGTGATGCTGTAAAGGACAAAAGTTTTTTCCCTGCCTTCCCCTGCTTCATTTTTAACAGGACATTTTGTTCCTTGTTTGTCATTGTGTGGTTTTAAGATAACTAACCAATAGCTGGAGACATCAGACTTCATCAAAACTTCCCAGGGAGGAAAGGGGTGAGGGAGGCAAAATTATCTTTCTGTAGCTGGTTTATTGTTTTAATCAGAAAGACCTTCAATAAAGTATCACCAAACAAATGGCTCACCTGAATACCATTTGGCTAATGATAATAAAGATTAATGATTAATGTAGAACAAACACGATGTATTCCCTGGGGCTGGGGAAAGAGATCAAAGACACAAGCTAAAGATGAGACTGGGATACTATCAGAAGGGCATAAATGGCAATCATTGCTGTCACATTGGCAATGGACACTTTTTTGGTTCATAATGCCAGAGAAAAACCAACAACCTCCTATCCATTGTCTACTTGTAGCGGCAGGAAGGTGGCACACTGGGCAGGTTCAGGATGGTTCTGGGCAGACAGGGGGTAAAGGAAGGAGAGTCTTGGGGCTCTCGGTGGCTTTTCATGCTTTTATTAGTAGAGGTGGCCAGGTACATGGGGGGGCCGGGAGGCTGGCAGGCTTCCTAGCCCCCGACGCATCTCACTCTCTTGGATGCTTCTTCTCTCTCTCTCTGCTGCTCTTGTTTTCACTGATGCTCTTTTGTCTGTTGGCCGGTCCTGTTGGTCCTGGCGTCCTCATGATGCCGCGCATTTAAGCCCGTGTCCAACTCAGGTGTGCCCACTTGCGCATGCCCACCTTGGAATGCTCACAGCACTGCAGGTGTCCATCATCACAGTGGTGGGAGGGTGGAAAGACCTGATTTCTCTAACCCTACACTACTAGAAATGTTTTTTATTGAGTTATGAGTTAAGTGTGATTTAAATGAAAGAAATTTCATGTGTTATTTAACAATGGTTAACTGTTTCAGCCGGAAATGAAAGTGCATGGATAACAAGGGATGCGAGATGGTTCAAAATACTTCAACATTGTCTGCCTGTGGGCCTGGTAGTGATCCTCACTATCTCTGAGTACCTATGAATTTTGAACACAACACTTCTAGAACTGGCTGTGATATATCCCTTAGGAAAGAATATAGAATGTGAGATTTAAAGTGAATTTGTGATAAGTTCTGATGATGATTTATATAAATTTGGTTTTTAATAGCAAACTACGTTCCAGAATTCCTCTAATAGTTATACCAAGTAGTCTCATTGCTTTCACTTGTCCTTCCCCCCCTCAAGGATATATCAATTATGCCAAATGAAATTGATATGTACGTTGATATGTACATATCAATTTATATAATATATAAATATGTATTTTTATATTTTATATCTGTCAATTTATATAATTAATATATATGCATCAGTGATTACAAAGCCAAAGCCAAAAACAATCAGGACACAAGAAATGTAAATATTTTTATGAGTGTGGATACTTGGATATAGCCATGATAGCATCTGCCAGTCATGACTAGGTCAGAGTGCCCTCTGCTAATTCCCAGAATCCCATCCTCATTCAGCAGGAAGAACTAAAGGCAACCTCAGACCTAGTCCAGTATATGTGGGAAAAATGATGGTGAACCACTCTCAAGCATTTCACTTGTGAGTAGCAAAAACTTACAAAATTAAGGATTGAAAAGACATTTCAACCAAGTGCTGATAAACAGAGCTAGTTCCTTTTCTGTCATCTGAAAATGTTAAATGAATTAATATTAGAAAGAATGCACTTAGGAAGTTTTTAGAATGTTTTCTGGTGGTTTACACTGAATTAAATGCATCTCAATGACAGCTTTATGGAAAAGTGCTACATGCAAGTGTAGTGGCCAGGAAGGGTGGCATAGGAGCAAGGTTCGGGATGGTTCTGGGCAGACAGGTCAGGAAAGGGAGTCTTGGAGCCCTCAGTGGCTTTTCATGCTTTTATTAGTAGAAGTGGCCAGGTACATGGCAAGCATGGGTACGGGGGGTGCCAGGAGGCTGGCAGGCCTCCCAGCCCCTAGCGCATCTCACCCTCTCGGCTGCTTTGCTGCTCTGCTCACGTTGGTCAGTACTATTGGTCCTGTTGGTTCTGGCATCCTCATAACGCCTCGCATTTAAGCCCGTGTCCCAACTCAGGTGCGCCCACTTGCGCATGCCCACCCTGGAATGCTCGCAGCACCACAGGTGTCCATCATCACAGTGGTGGGAGGGTGGAAAGACCTGATCATTCTCTGACCCTACAGTACTTAATACATTCTGACGCTACTGTAAGTAGACTTGATTTCCTGATTTCTTTCTCTTTCAGTTTATTTGCATATGGGATTGCACTTGATTTTGTAGCCTGCTATTTAACTGTACTGATTCATTATTTCTAATACATTTTTAGTGGTGTTGTAGGGTCAGAGAAAACTATCAGGTCTTCCCACCCTCCCGCCATTGGTATAATGATGGACAACTGCCTGCATGCCTGATTAGGCATGGCAAGTGGGTGCACCTGGGTTTGGTCACAGCGTATTAGGGCAGTGAGAGCAGCAGCAGCAGTGGAATGGGGTGCCAGCAGAACGAACGAACAAGAGAATAGCAGAAGCAGCAAAGCAACCGAGAGAGTGTGATGCACCGGAGGCTGGGAAGCCTCTCAGTCTCCTAGCCTCCTGGAACCCATGCCTGCCATGTACCTGGCCACCTCTGTAAATAAAAGTATAAAAGCCACCAGGCTCCAGGATTCCTTCCTTTACCCCCTCTACTAGAATTATCCAGAACTTGCTCGGTGCCCCTTCCAGGCACTACAGGTGTGGTTAGGGTTTTCTATGTATATTATCATGCCATCTGCAAATGGAGATAGTTTCACTTCTTTCCTAATTTTGATTCATTTTATATATTTCTCTTCCCTAACTTCTCTCACTAGGACTCTCAATATTATGTTGAGTAGTAATGGTGAGTGTGGACATCCTTGTTATATATCTGATCTTAAAGGGAAAACTTTCAGTTTTACACCATTGAGTATGATGTTAGTAATGGATAAGGGATGCATAACATCTATTATGTCACCATTTCATTACTGTTTCAGTGTCCTTACTTATAATTGGTTTTTCTATTTCTTCTTGATTCAGTCCTGGATGCTTCTAAGAAATCATTTAGTTCTTTTGGATATTCCAATGTATTGCTATAAAGTTGTCCATATAGTCTCTTATAATCCCCTGTGTAGGGTAAATGAACATCATCAGGTTTTTCCATCCTCCTGCCTTTAGTGTCAAAGGTAGACACCTGTGGTCCTGTATGAAGGACCTGATGCCTGATGAAGTAGGGTATGAGCATGCGCAAATGAGGGAGCACCTGGGCTGAGACACTGAGCATATAAGGGCGGCGTCAGGGAGCCACCAGTAGTAAGAGCAAGAAGCATAAGAGGCAGAAAAGCGGTAAGAAGTAGAAGCAGAGACCACAGAGAGTGAAGATTCTCTGGGAGCTATGAGGCCTGCCAGCCTTCTGGCCCCTAGGCCCCCTGCCTGCTGTGTACTTGGTCGCCTCTGGTGCAGAAAGATTAATAAAAACCCTGAAAATGCCACTGAGGGCTCCAGAACTCCATCTTGACCCATTTGCCTGAATTATAGAAAACCTGCCTCGTGGCCTCCTTCCTCCACAATTGGTGTTAGTGGGCAAGATGATTCAATGCAGATGGATGTGGAGCCCTCTGAAGACCTCAGGAGGGACTGAAGGGTGGCAGGCCATGAACATGTAACAACGCTCTGGGAGGCACCATGGCAGCACAGGAGGTGACCAAAGTCCAGGAACCTGTGGGAAGACCTAAAGATGCTGCAGGAACACAGGAGGTGGACAAGGTCTGGGAACTGTGGGACCAAGACCTCAAATAGAGAAGGAGATGACCCGCAAAGACCAGCCCACAATGCCTGAGGCAGCAGAATCGTAGAAGAAAGAGGATCATGATTCAGAGCTCGCCCAGTGCTGACTAAGGTAAATACTGATGCACTCAGACTGACAATCCCACCAGAAGGCTGGGAACTTTGGCAGGTTGGTGTTATGTTTATGGGACACTGGGGGTGGATGGTATTGTTGTACACCCCAGGAGATGAGTATCAAGGTGCCAGAGGGCCTCAGTGGACAAAAGCAGCCTGTACACTGCCCAGCATTCCCAGGCCACAGCCCAGAGAGCTAATGGCCAGGGGCAGGCATGAGATGAGCCCAAGAGTGGCTGAGGAAGGAAGCCCTCACCAAGTTCTCTGCTGCCACGCAGAGGAGAGGTATCAAAAAAGCAAACTTAAGGCAAAAGCTGGTGCTAAGATTGGGAAGCCCTGAGTGGCTGATAAGCAGCCTGAGTCTGTTAAAGAAGGCTAGTGAGTCTTTTAAAATCACCTGTGGGTGATGCCCTGTTTGAGTGAGGGTGAGTTGCTGAGGAAACATCCTTGGGAGATGGGCAGGGACCATGGCTTGTGGTAGAGCCCACAGCCGATGAGGGGACCCAAGAGGAGGCTGCATGAGAAGCTTGTTTCCATGGATCCCCGACCCATGTGTCCGTACACAGGGTTCGCCTGAGTGCAGAGGCCTGCATGTCATGCTGGTGGCTATGGAAGTCAAGTGTTGAGTGGCGGCAAAGAGTACCCCTAAGGGTTGGGCGATTACCCCCAAAGAGTATAGTGTCACCAATCCAAGAGTGAGAACATCCTGGGGGTGTTTGTGGTGTGTGGTGTGTGACCTGTGGCTGAGACCACAGCCAGAGAAAGCCAGGAAGCCTGACGACTCCTGGTGTGTAATGGCAGATGTGTAGTGGCTCCTCCCTCGCGTGATCAGTGTCTTCAGCAGCGGACATGGTGGGTCAGCTGCTGGTGCTAGTAATTTTGTCTTTTGCCCCTAGGCTGGTGCCCTGCCTGGGCTTATTTATATTCTGTTGTATTATGTTGCATCGCTATATTGTGTTGTATTCGGTTTACTTTTGTGGGTCATGGCTGCAGTGTTCATATTTACCAAGGGAAACGGATGTATAGTTTGTATGGTGGAAAACCCTGAGGGGGCAGATTGTAGGGTAAATGAAGTTTATCACGTTTTTCCGCCGTCCCACCACTAGTGTCAGTGATAGACCACTGCAGTCGTGCTGCATGCCTGATGGCAGGCACCTGGGTAGGGTGTGGGCATGTGCAAGTGGGCGCACCTGGGCTGAGACACTGAACACATACGGGCGGCGTCCTGGGAATGCCAGCAGTAAGAGCAAGAAGCATTAGAGGCAGAAAAGTGGTAAGAAGTAGAAACAGAGCCCAGAGAAAGTGAAGATTCGCTGGGGCCTCTTGGCCCCCAGGTCTCCTGCCTGCATTGTACCTGGTGCCACTAATACAGACAATAAAATCCTGAAAAAGCCACTGAGGATTCCTCCTTGACCGTTCGCCCGAATCATTGAGAATCTGCCTCATGCCTTCCTGACACCACACCCTGTTTTTCTGAGATGTCTGAAATACTGATCTTTTTCTCTTCTGATTTTCTTTATTAGTATTTTCTCTTTATTTTTCCTCTTTGTCTAACTAGAGGCTTGTCTATTTTTTCAAAGAACTTGCTTTTGGTTTCATTGATCTTTTGAATTCTTTTTCTATTTTTTTTTTGCTCTAATTTTTATTCTTTCCTTTCTACCTTTAGTTTCATTTGCTTTTCTAGTTCCATATTGTGTAAGGTTAGATTATTTGTTGGATTATTTGTTTCTTGATATGGACCTGCATTGTTATATATTTCCCTCTTAATGTTGTTTTGTTTTTTTCAGTAACCTATTAGAAGCTTATAGATACAAAGTGGTAGCTTGTTTTTCTTTGTCTCTGGATATGTTTTAGTTTCTCTTCTGTTTTTCTCATTTATCCAATAGTCATTCAGAATTATGTTGCTCAGTTTCCACATATTAGAAATTTTCCTTTTGTGATGTGTGTGTGTATGTATGTATGTGTGGTTGATGTGATCAGTAGAAGATACTTGATATGATTTAAATTTTCATTAATTTATTGACACTTGTTTTGTAACCCAATGTGTTTATCCTGAGGAATGTTTGATGTGTAGTTGAATGTGCAGTTTTTTTTTGGGGGGGGGGTTGTATAGTGCCCTATAAATGTCTTATCGGCCTATTTAGTTTAATTCCTCACTGTTTCTTTATTGGGTTTCTACTTGTTGATCTGTCCATGAACATAAATGTGGTGTGGAAACCCCCTAAAATTATTGTTCTGTTGCCAATGTCTGTTTTTGTATTTAATAGTTTTCATATATTTTGGTGTTCTTTGTTTGGTGCATATATGGAGAGTGTTACATTTTCTTGATGTACGATTCCCTTAATTATTATATAATTTCACCCCTTTCTAACTACCTTTTTTGCACTGGAAGTATTTTATCTAGTATAAGTATAGCTATTCCCATCTTTTTCAGGGGGGGGAGGGTCGGGTCCCATATGCTTGTAATATTATATTTTGATCATTTTCTTTGAGGCTTTGTTTATATTTGGAGCTCAATTGGATCTCCTGGAGACAACAGAATATAAGTTTTAATTTTCTATCTAACCACTCTGTGCCTTTGATTGGTAAGTTCAGTCTATGTACATGTTGGGTAATTATTGATATAGGCAATTTGCTGCCTTTTTTTTTTTTTGTCTTTAGTATTCTGGTTCTATTTAATTTTATGGATTTTCTTCTCTTTGATATAGACACAAATTCTCCTTTCATCATATTTTGGTGGGGCGGTCAAGTGTTAGCAAAGTACTTGAGCGTCATTTGTCTGCAAGGCCTTTATTTAGTCCTCATATGTGAGTCTTTCAGGATATAGTGCTCCTGACTGGCAGCTTTATCTTTGATTGTTTTTCAATAAATCATTCCATTCTCCTGTAAGTTTCTGCTTAGAAGTGGGATGAAAGTCTGATGGGAATATCTTTATATAAGTTACCTGGTTTTTCCTCTTTCTTTGTACTGAATTCTTGCTAGTTTCACTGCTATGTGTTCCGTGATAGGTCTTGTTGCATTTAGCTGAACAATTTTTCTTTAAGCTTCACAAAATTGATACTTAATTTCTTTGCCAGGTATTTGAAATTTTCCTGTAGTATTGCCTTGAATAAATTTTATCACTCTCTCATCCTTTTCTGGGGTACCCAATATTCTTATGTTGGCTTTTCTTAATGATGTCAGTGCCCAGATTTACTCTTCATGTTTATTTTTTCATGCATTTCTCTCTCTTCACCAGGGTCCTTAGTGAATTACAGAGAGACCCTTTATCTACTCTATTATACTTTGTAGCTTTCCTTAGAGCTCTTAATCTCATTTGTTGAACTCTTTACATCCTGAACTTCAGTTACTTTGTTATTTAAATTTTTACTTTCTAAAGTCCATGGATTTTATTTCTGGGTGCACTAATTTTTTCCCTAAATTTTGTAACTATTTGGTTAACTTTTCTGAGTTCTCTTGTATTTCTATCATTTGTTTCCATTATGCTTTAGTTGATTTCAACAACAGTTTATCTGTCTTTTAACAGTCCTTGATCTTTTTTTTCTTTTCCTGTTTATATATTTTGTGCAAGAAGACTTTACCCTCAGATTCTCATCTTTACAAATGCTAATTAATTTTAAAATGTTAGCACATTTTAAGATAATTTAGCTCATATTTATTCCTAACAATGATAATTAAATATGAAAATTCTGAAGTGCTTGTAGGATTGGGGCCTAATGCTAAGTTAGATTCTAAACCGCAAAGATTTTGATGGAACATACTTCAGAAAATATTGTTGATTATTATGTGCTTCCTTATGTATATGTAGGGTTTTTTTTTTTTTTTCCTTTAGTCAAAACACAAAGTATTCTGGTTCTAGTGTATTTATTTTGTGGCTTCTTCTCTTTGATTTAGATATAAATTCTCCTTCCATCATATCTTTTTGGGGAGGTCAAGCGTTAGCAAACTACTTGAGCTTTGGCTTTGTTTGTCTTGTTTTATTGGTTTCTTGTTTGTTTTGTTGTACAAGTGATTCAGCCAAATTTCATTCAAAAAATATCCACATGTATGATCAAAAAAAAAAAAAACAAAACAAGGAGTAAATGCTGAAGTTGTTAAAATTCTGAAGCTTGGAGAAGGGTTGGAGTTACAAAACTGTGTCTCCTGTCCAAATGTTACAGATGCTTTCTGGATATGGGATTCAGAATTCTAAGACATTGTTTCCTGCTTGGTACTTGTTTCTCAGATGGGGGACTAGAACTAGACAGAGGCATCATTGGCCCACTGGTGTGATTCCTCTGAGTGAATACAAAACTGAGACTATAGTACCTAGTAAAACTGAAAACTGGGACTAACCATTGCTTCTAGATCAAAGAAGTCTCGCTACACAGGAGAAAATTCTAGTCGGTACCTGCAAGGAAATAGCCATTATACATTCTCCTTTGGTAATCAGAAGAAATCACTAAGATAGAAAATTTCTATTATCCACTTTTCCTGTTGTTCAGTGACACACAAGGAATCTGAAAAATGAATCAGTTTTCAACTTTCAAATCAATTTGATTTTTTTCTCTTAAGGAAGGCTTCCTTCCCTAGAAACAGTCTTCTTTGTCAAGCTCAAACTTGACGTGAAGGGATAAAAGAACTCTGAGAAAGCATTAAGTGAAATAGGTCAGTTGCACTTCTACCACTTTAGTCTCAAATTTAGACATTCTGTTTATGGGAGAAACTTTACCATGTATTGGTTATTGAATCAAAATATATATTCTCTTTCATAAGGCATATCTATCCTTTCAGGGTATTGTTTCTGCATTATCATATTTGAGTCTGTAGTAAGTAAAGTCTATTAGGCCATTTTCTTCTGTGGTTTCAGGGTTGTGGTAAGATCAGTAAATCCATAAGCATGGATCCACTGATGTGCTTCTTTTGCCAAGAAAAATAATGAGGAAATACCATGTTAGTGCATAAAGCACTCCATGAGTTAGTCCATGTGAGTGCTGCTCAATGTCTAAAAGGCAGGGAAAACAAGTGCATGTACAGAATATAAGTTTAGTCTAGTGAGGACAAATTGCTGTCCATAATGAAATGTAATATAATCCATCTGCATCTGGATGGTAGACTTGTTCTCCCAGGAAGCACTGGCATATTGGGGGCTCAGTATTAGTCCCTGGTGTGCAGACACAGAACACTCAGCAGTAGCCAGCAGCCAGATTTGTCTATGCATTTTTCAAGACTATGCATTGATTCTGTCCTTGTCACATGGCCATTTTGTACATTTTGTAAGGACGTACTAGTGTAGCTGGCAAAAGAAACCAACTGACATCTACAGAATGTTTTCTTTTCCAATTGATTATTGAAAGCTACTTCCATGGTGGATACCCATTTTCATTACATTCACATAAGACATAAATACTTTCACTTTTATCTATTCTGAGAGTCATTTATCTCAGTTTTTACAACTGTTCAGAATCGCATATGTTTTCTGAACAAATACCCAGCATACTAATTATCCGAATAGATTAAATCCAGGGAATACTTGAATGAGTGTAGATCAATAAACCCTTAGCATGACTTTAGCTATTTAATTCATCTCAGGTGATGAACATGAACATGATATTCATTGGTTTTATTGATTAATATAAGACTGGAGAAAAGTTGGATAATAAGATTTCAGGAAAGACCTTAATCTTACCCATGGACTAAAGCCATAGCAGGAGACAAAGAATGCAGACTAGGAATCTGTCATTTTAAAAGATATCGCAAATCTGTTCACATGTCACACTTTGCCCTATAACAGCCACCGAGTGTGATGATATATTTTTCTGCTCTTTGCCATAGTACCAAAGATCACTACATAAGCACCTCCTTCCTACTCTTATCCCTTCCCATGCTTCAAAAGACTGTATTCTACAGTCAATATTATAACAAGAGTTATAATGGTATAAAGTTATAGGGAAGAAAAGAAAAACTAATTAAGAAATTGCCCAAAGGATTGGCTCTCTTATTCTTTCCTAATGCTTAGCAATGTATCTTCTATAATAATGATGTCTCAGAAACAAGTAACCTGACATAATAGTGGACTACCTTAATGAAGATTTAAATATGTTTCTGAGGAAGTGTTTTCTTTAAGAGGAAATCAAAGTTGTCCTTCCACATATGAGTTGGACATACAGATTTATGACAGGAAATTGCAAAAGTATCTTATTTCAGGATTTGAAATTATTGACCTCCTTTGATCACTCCTAATAAGTCATCTAATTTAGTCTTCCTATTTATTATCTCTGGGAAGTGAAGTCAGTAGAAGTAGTTTGGCCAAGATCATTTTCCAGCTAGTAGTCAGTCTTTCTGTCTCCAGAGAATGTTCCAATTAAGAAAACTGGCACAGTGTCATTAATACTGAACACGAGCATTTTTATGCATCCCATAAATTATGGGGTTTCCTAGTTGGGATTAATTAGCACCTTCTCTTCATCTTGGAAAATATCTGTATACTTGTATAGATTTAAAAATGACCTATTGATTTTCTCATCCACTAGAGAAGCCTTTTGCCGACCTGATGCCTTGAAGGGAATACCTGTGAACAATTTGTGATCAGTTGCCTTCTAGGCCTGTTTTTATTTTTTCAGGAAGTACATCAAACAACCTAATAGAGGGCAGGATAATTACTCAATATTTACTCTCAGTAATTACTGACACACTTTTAGAGTCCAGGATTATTTGGAAACTGACTTCCTGACTTACCTATTCTTTTTGTGAACCCCACTACTAAAGAATACAAATGGAGTCATCCTGAAACTGTTGGCTCAATTTTCAGGAAGGGAACTGAAATGTCAGGGTTCTTGATTTATAGAAAGTACTACGAAGGCTGTTGGCAGTGTCTGACAGTCCTTTCTTTTATGAGTGCTTTTCTTGGAATTTAGTGATGTTTAAATGCACAGCTACTATATGCTCAGATTAATATATTTTGATAATTGTGCATATTCATGAAACAAGTTATGGAACAGTTATAACACCCCAGAACAGAAGCTCTTGCCATTTTCCAGTCAGTCTCTCTTCTCCATACAAATATCCCATATAGTACCTACCTGATTTGGTCTAGCTTTTTGCTTCAGTAATTTATCCTTTTTATTGCAATTTAGTGTCCCTTTGTGTGAATCTACTACTATTTATTTTGTTATTTGATATTTTGTTTGTTTCTACTTTGTGGTTATTTGAATTTCCTTTTCGTAAGACTTCATATTAACTGGAGTAAATTTCAAGTAAAACTGTGGAAGGAGAGAATGTATTTTGCAAAGAGAAGTTTTCTTTAAAAAGTTTAAGTTTCCCTGAAGAGAAAATAGGGTTGAATTTGTTTTGGAGCAGAATGGATTTCAAAGGAAATTTCAAAAATTCTTAGCTATAAGGTTTGAGAGACATGGAATTCTTTTCCATGGGAACATGTGGGTCTCCTTTATTAAAGAACATTAATAATAGTCATTCTGATTGATTTTGGGATGATTTGGATGAAATTTGAGGCAAAGTGAAGAACCAGATCTGTATACACCAGATGTTAAGTCCTAAACTAATGTAGCCAACAGTCTTTGAAGAAACCACTTCATTAACTGTTGCACTACAGACATGCATTTTCACTGGACTCTACATTTTGTGACAAAAGCTTCAACATCCTCTAGTTTGTTGAAATTGAACACTATGCCTTATTCACATTCATTAGGTTATTCATTCTTCTAACACACATTGAAGTACCAACTGTGAGCTTTGTTAGAGGTTAAAGTTGAATAAAATCTGTTTGTTTTGACATAGGGGTTGTGTGGGGCTACTCTGTGTTATTGCTTATTATATACTTAAGATGCTAAGCAGGTAGGTGACAATCATTACATTTATTATGGAAAAGCCTGTCCTATGTTTTACTTCAAAGTGAAGGCTCTTTCCACTTCTACATGGAGGCAAGATAATCATATCTGCTGAACGGTGGCAGCAATGTCTTGAGATTTTATCTTTATTATTAGCCTCTCTCTGCCTACTATTTAACTTCTTCCCAGGGAAGGATGAGTGACTTTTATGATTGATAAATTTTGGGGGGGTTGGTGGGAGGAGAAATAGTGATAACCTTTGCCTTTAGAGAGTATTCTTGTCTGCACTTTGCCATATGGTAAACATGGTCTGCCTCTGAATGTGGAGACAGTGAGAGGATTAAGGCAGTTCATTCCATTTTTAGGAACTGGAGGAATAAGTGATTTCAACATAAAAGCAAAATTTGGTAAGACCAGTTCAAGTTTTAATGCCATATTTTCCAGTCAAGTTTTCTGGTAATAAAAGTATATATTTTAATGTCCTTTAGTATATCATGTTTCCTAAATTATCTATTTCCTAATTCTGTTGACACTAGAGTGGGGAAGATGAGTGTGATAAAATATTTAAAAAGTTTAAACTAGAATTCTCTATGTGATAATCATGCATGAAAGAGAAATTTCACTGATTCATGCTAGAAGTACAAGGTAAGTAAAGCTGATTCAAAGAGGATACAAGAGATTGAAGTAAAGAAAAGAATGCTAAATTAAACTCCTAAATAAGTGTAAAAGTAATTAATGTTCTGCATAGCTATGGATTTCAGACTCTGGGATAAGATTTATTCTGAAGGATTTTTTGCATTTTCTGAAAAGATATTGCTTGCATCCTAATGCACAAAAAATACATTTTATAAATCTTAAAAATGTAAACAAATAACATAGCTATGACCTTAAAATTAGTAATAAATCAAGACATGTTTCCTTAAATTATCAGATAACCCTGGTTAGACTATATGATTTGTTAGCCTTCAGAAGTTATAAAGTAATCATTTTGCTTTATTTATAAGTTTGGATACCTTTTTTTAAAACAGGTATAAGAACACCAAAACTCTTAAAAAAAACATGATTCTAAAAAGACTAATTCTAAAAGACTCATTCAATAAAGAATAGATGAGAACACCCTGGCTGGGAATATGGTTAACTGAAGGCAGTTATCACTAACTGGGCACCTTACCACCACAAAGAACTTTCCTAAATCTATACTCTGTGGCATCTGTTAAAGATTATTTGTTCGTGTGCTTTCTGAAATTTGTATGCAGTATTGGGGAGTGTTCTGTGGGAGATAATTAGGTCTTGAGAGTGGAGCTTTATGATGAGAATAGTGTCCTTACAAGAGAGGACACGAAAAAGCTTGCTTCCTTCCTTTCTGCTCTCTGCCATGTGGCGAGACAAGAGGACAGCCATCTGCAAAAAGGAGAGGGCCTTTACCAACCACCAGACCCACTAGCACCTTCATCTGGTACTTCTAGCAGTCTATGGCTCAAGTCACTCAGTATATGCTATTCTGTGATCGCAGCCTGAACTGGCTAAGAAAACATCTATACAATGATTGTTTTTAGACAGAAATCTTTACCTTTCAAGATGAATATATTGTTAAATGTGCCTTCAGATTACTACATTAAATAATCAAAGAAGAATTATTTATTGCCTAGACTATAACATATGTTTATGTAGGTGTTAGCCTCTATTTTTATTGCCCATATAAATAGCAAAGAATCTTAGACCTAACCCATAATTTTATTTGAAACATGAACATTTAGCTCATTCAACAACAGTTGACAAAGTTCCCGTTTTTTCCTTTGGGTTATAAACATAAAACAGCATTTTTCTACTTCTTAGTTGTGGTCGGAAGCCATGGAGTTGACTCATCTAAAAATGTACCGACTGATTTTGATTAAAGATAAATAGAACTAGGACACAAAACTATTTGTCCTTTTATAATGGAATAAATTTGTTTTGTCTAATTCCTATCCCCAGTAGCTGAAAATTATAATTATTTTAGGGAAAAGGATTCTAAGGGAGCAATACCTATTTGAAGGTGAAATATGTTAGCTGTTTAATTATTTCTCTTTATGATATCATGAACTGTTAGCAGAAATTTAGTCAGAAATTGTATTATGAATCAAAACATTGAAGGAACTCAAGCAATTCCAAGCAACTTACTTAATTCTTAAAGTTCAATAATATTATATTTTGATCAGGGTCTTTTAAACTTTTCATAGAATGTTCAGTTGAGGAAGCCATTTGTGTATGAAATTGCTATTGATGTATAAAAAAATACCTAAACAAATTCCATGTTGCCCTTTTTCATTGTAAATTATGTCTGAGGGGACAAATTAGGGCATAGATAATTATTAATATACTATATCATAGGCCTTTGAAAGTTGTTTTGTGCACTCAGTCATTTGCATTAGCTCAATTCGAAATCTAGACATTTCCTCCTTTTTATGTAAAATGCAGAAAGGATCATTGTTAAAGTGAAAGATGTCAAACATAATGTGAGTTTTCTCATTTGTTTTATGTTATTAAATTTTGTCACAGAGTGAGATTAAAAAAAAACAATGGCTAGATAAGCCTCTCTTTGTTAGGTAGAGATAACTAAGTTGCTAAGTTGCTAGGCAAATAAAAAAGTGGAGAATAGGTGTGTGAACAACAAGTAGAAAGTGATGGAAGGGATGAGTAGACCATAACTGTTTGGTGCAATCTTAAATGACCTTCCCATTAGTGACACCCATTCCTTACCCACCCAGTCTTTGTCAGATTAAAACTTATAGCTTCTCCTCAGACTAACTGGTGCAATACTTTGTGGTCAGCGGCACTTGCCCCTAGAATAGCTTGCGTGATAGTATGATTACAGGTAACCATTACATCAAGGTAATTTCCTATGTGACACCAGGAATTGAAAGGATATTTAAAACACTTGGAAGTATAACACCATCTACCTCAGGCAATTCATTTTGTTTTTATCCCTCTGTAGTTCCTCCTATCTTTCATCAGTCTTCTCTATAAACCACATTGCTTAATTCTTATAATGAATCATCAATTGTGATGGCAGGTACAATCTCTTAATAGACTTAGAATTGCCAGGTCCCCCTTTACCTAACTTTTATCTTCCTCTCCTCCCTCTCTCAGTCCTTTATTGCTTCTTTCCCTTTTCTTACTCTTTGCTTTCCCTCCCTCCTCTACAGGCTCCTCTTCTATCTCTTTGTAGTCCTTCCCCTCCTCCCTGCTAGTGGGCTCTCTCTCTCTCTCTCTCTCTTTCTCTGTCACGCACACACACAAATTTCTCTCCATTCACTCTAATTATTTTGACTATCCTTGCTGTTTATACATTTTGTTTAAACAAAGAGTTTAAGTGTTTTAAGGTAGTTCAGTGGGAAAAGTAAGCACAGCAAAATAGTGTTTATTAAAACAGATGAAAGTAAAAATGAAAGTCTTGGGTGCAAATATAAAATGAAACTAGAAATGAATTTGTTATAGCACTGCACACCAGAGACTTCCTTGTTAAAGATAAGCCACAAACTTGACTCTATGCTTCCAAAAGTTAATGTGAAAAGGGGAAACTGACCAGTCTTGTATTCACAAGTCTTCAGCACATTGTTCGAACAGTATTGGAATTACTCTAGTAAGTAAGGAAAAGTCATTGGCTAGAATAATAACAAGAGTTTACCACATTTAACCCTTTGACATTATGATATTTATTTACAACCTTCCTCCTCTAAATAGAATATCTTCTCAGCCCTCCACACACGACTGTTTCACCCAGTTACTTCATTCAATTCAAAGACCAAGATCTCTGTGTGATGCGTGATCCTTGTCATCAGGTCTTGAGGTGGCCCCTCGTTGTCTGCTACTCAGTAAGCTTGAATGGAAGTTATAAGCCTCCACCCTGAAGGGAGAATGACATACCCTGGCACTGGCTCACATGGCACCAGAAATCCATCTTGCTGGACAGGAACAATGAAGACTCCTTTCTCTAGCAGTAAAATAATTTCCTTACTTAGCCACATTTGGGAGATTCTCTTATTTATTAATCCCTGTGGCAGAAGCCAAGGAAAGTTGGAAGAGTACATCCTTTTGGGAGCTGACAGTTTCTGCTACTTTTTATTGTTGGTCACTTGGGACGGCTCTGGGTTTCCTTTCTTTGTCTATCAATTATATAATTTTTGATTTTTTTTTCCCAGAAAAAAAAAAGCAGTTGATAATCTTTTGCAGTCAATTCTACATGTGACCAACCACAGTCAATAATCTGATGTAGTGAGAATGTTAGGACCGAGAAACATTTGTTCCTAGTGACAGGCCTTTAATTCCTCTACAGTTTCCTCACATTTTGACTTAACTACCTTTGGAGCCAACTTAAATGCTATAAATTTGGAGGGATAGCAACCCATTTTATCCTAAGTAAGCTAGCAGGTTTACTTCTTTTGTCCAGTAGAAAACTTGAAGAACTGGAAACCTAATACCAGGCCCTGACAAAGCTGCCATCTCAGCTCAGGTATGATATGGAAACAACCCAAATGCCCAAAAACAGATGACTAGATCAAGAAGATGAAGAAGATGTGGTATATATACACAATAGAATACTATTCAGCAATCAAAAAAGATAAACTCATGTCATTCACAGCAATGTGGATGGAGCTAGAAGGGATTATGCTCAGTGAAATAAGCCAGAAGGAAAAAGAAAAATATTGGATGGTTTCACTTATAGGAAGAATATAGGGAAGCCAAATAAAGAGTTGGGGGGTGGTGAAAATAATAAAAATAAAAAAATTAACAAGCAACTATAAATCAGAGGCAGTTTGCAGTGGGGGAGGGATCGAGATCAAAACGGGGGTGGGGTGGGGAAGTGCACAAAAGACTATGACAATGGAGCATGGGTGAATTGATGGTTGGAATTCTGTGGGGACTACACCTGAGAGAAGAAAGCAAACATTGTACAAAAATGAATAATGATGCAATGTGCTCTCTTCCCAAAGCTGGCAGACTCACATTGTTGGCAAATCTTGTCTTCTGCCACGAAAGTTGAGGACTGAGGGGAGTGAGCTTTAGAAAGTTTAGTCAATGATAGGAGTGCAGGAAAGCTCCCTGCAGTAACAGGGAGGAGGCACCTCAACAGGTATCCTGAAATGCTCATGTCTAGGGTCTTTTATGCCAAATACAGCTCTCTGTCTAAGGGCAACTGTCTATTGAGCAGAGTGTGGGGAGGTATCTTGCTAAAGATTAGCTCACAGGCAGCTAAAAGAATGGGAAGCTTGCTAGAAATTAACACTCACAGCTGAAAACACAGGGTCATCACCCCTCCCTCCTGCTCTCCTTGTGCAGCATTTTAGACTCTTTCCTGCTTACAGGTACCCGGCCTTAATTTTCTATTCTTCTATGACTTTTTCACTTTTGTGGGGCCTTTACCCTGTCTACCTGACAGAATCTGTCTGAGGTTTCTGGACAACCCAGATTGCAGGCTGGGTAGAGACCTGCTTTCTTAGTTGTCAGACTGACCAACTCTTATCTTAATTCATATTTCTCAGGTAGGAGTCTGCAAGAATAAGCAATAAGTAACCCAAATGTTCTTATTGTCCTATTATTTTATCTAATACTATAGCTGCAGTGAACTAAAAAAATATACCTGAAGTTAATCACATTAAAAAGTCATCAATTTTCCAGTCTGAAATAAGTGGGGCTTTGGTTACCTACCTCACCAACCTCTTTACCTAGAAATTTCACATTTTTGTTTCTTTACATGTGACATTTCACTATTAGGTGCCACATATTGTGTCATGTGGTTCACATGTGGTATGGTAGCGGGAGAACTATGGGTATAACAATGATGTGAGAAAAAATTTAATAAAAAATTTTAAAAGATGCATATGCGAGCAACAGAAAATTTAATACACTGAGTTGACAAGATAGGATTTCTATTAGTCAGCTCAAAAGACCATAACAAAAGTACCACTGATTGGGTAGCGTAAACACAGTTCTGGAAGCTAAAAGGCCAAGATCAAGGTATTGGTGATTTAGGTTTCTAGGGAGACCTCTCTTTGTGAATGGCTGCATTTTCTGTGTCCTTTCATGGAGAGAGTAGAGAAGGAAAGAAAGGGAAGGTGGGCAAACACAAAGAGGTATCTTTCTTTCTCTGAAAATCCAATTAAACCTTTAATTTATTGTACAGGGAGAAAAGTTCTCTTAGTGGCCTCACTTACATGCCTCCTAGATTAACTCTTTGGAAGGTAAACGTTAGGTTTTCAACATATGAAATTGACTCCATAGCCAGTTTTTTTTTTTTTTCTTCCATGTAGGATTTGGAGAGTCAAGGACTGGTATATCAACTCTGTGATGTAATTACTCCCTTAAGCTCCATCTGTTTTCTTACCTGCTATCTTAGCCTGTGGTTTCTATGCCAATACTGGCAGGATATATACTTTACTCTGATCTCTTTGCTGTCAAAAAATATTTTAAAAAGGATCATATATTTATCAGGAAGCAAATCTCCTCTCCCCTCATTCCCCATCCAGAAATTTGTTATTTTCATCCCATTGGTAAGAACTGTATCATATAGAGAACCCCTAACTGAGAGGATGGAGTGGTAGACATTGAACTTTGTTACTTTACATAATTTTTCTGGGTAAAAGATCATAGTTTTATTTGCGAGGAAGAATGGGTAAATAGATATGGAGAAGGCCTCTCTCAGTGTTTATTTTAGGGTTGGTGATAATACCCAAAACACCATTCAGTGGAAATAAGCAAACTAGACCAGGCTTCTAATATAATACACACTGGATCTGTAACTTTTGATATTTTAGTTTAATGCACAGAAAGATTTTAAAGTTTTCCACAGACGCAACTTTTTCCTGTCTTGAAGCACAATTTGATCTACCGCCAACTTTTATATTTAGGGCCAGCATCAGACTTCTTGCTAGCTTATCTCTACATAAAAGAACCAAGACAACTAAGAAGGTAGCTGAATCTATGTGTCAAGACCATGAGAGACATGACTTCCCTCAAACAAATGACAATTCCTAGGAAGAGGCGTTTTTTTTTTTTTTAAGATTTATTTATTTATGCATACAAGCGCTGGGGTACAGGCCAGAGATGGGGGGGGGTGAGAGGATTCACCACAGAGAGCAGGGAGCAGAACAGGCAGATCGATGGAAGTACACTGCTGAGGGGAGCAGCGGGCACAGCAGGAGAGGTCTGCTGCGCCATGTGGGTCCCCTCCCTGGCCGGCAGCAGGGATCGAACTCGTGCTGCAGTGGCTGAGGTTTGCTTCACAGTGTGTTGCTTAACCCTCTGCGCCACCAGGGAGGCCCGGAAGAGGCGTTCTTAACTCTTTGCAGAGGGTAGTTCCTGGTGGAGGATAACATGAGCTTGAGAATAGTGCCTCTCCCCTGGACGCAAGCATTGAGTTGCAGTATCACATTTTGCCAGTAGATGACAACACCATCAAACATGTGGACTCCAGATCAGCACCTTTTAACTTTGAGACATGGAATAAAGAATCATTATTTTCTGCCATTCTGTTAGTTTAACTTGCTACTACTAGTCAATTTTACTTAGAATGAGAAATCATTTTGAATAGTAGCATAAAACACTTTAACTGGTGGTAATTAGTGCTATAAGAAAATAATATTCAAGGCAGTACAATGATTTATTTCAGGTGAGCAAAACTTTCCAGATGAGCAGGCTATCTTGCAGAAGAATCAGAAGAAAACTGATTAGGCAGGTTTAAGTGCTGTGATCACAAAATATTCAGGCAGAGTTTTTAATCTTGGCTGTACATTGTTTTTTTTTTTTTTCCCTAGAAATTCTTTATTCATTTTTTCTCAATTCCCTTTATTTTTTTTTTAAAGATTTATTTATTTATGCATACAAGCACTGGGGTACAGGCCAGAGGTGTGGGGGGGGGTGAGAGGATTCACCACAGACAGAGC
>JAGFMF010012245.1:2122519-2205860 GCA_019455555.1 Galemys pyrenaicus
CCTCCCTGGCCGGCAGCAGGGATCGAACTCGTGCTGCAGTGGCTGAGGTTTGCTTCATAGTGTGTTGCTTAACCCACTGCGCCACCAGGGAGGCCCTCAATTCCCTTTACATTTTGTTTTTTTATTTATTTATATATTTTTTAAATTTACGTATATTTGATATCAATTGTATTCCCCATCACCGTAACACCAGTGCACCATCACCTCAGTCTCCCGTGCTCCCGTCTGCCCTCAAACCTTCCCCCTCTTCCCTCCCCACCAAGTGTCCCCAATCTGTCCTTGTCTTTTCATTTTTGGTTTTTGTGTCTTTATTGTTGTTATTATTATTGTTCTTATTCCTTTCCTTGATCCTTATTTGGTTACCTTATATCCCTCCTAGGGGAGGAACCATCTGGTATTTTTCTTTTGCCTTCTGACTACTTTGCTGAGCATCATCCCTTCCAGTTCCATCCATGTTCCTATGAATGAGTCTAGTTTTTCTTTTTTGATTGCTGAATAGTATTCCATTGTGTATATGTACCATAGCTTCCCGATCCACTCATCTGTTTTTGGGCATTTAGGTTGTTTCCAGGTCTTTCCTATTGTAAAGAGTGCTGCTATAAACATAGGGGTGCAGGTATTCTTTTGAATCAGTGTATTTGTGCCTTTTGGGTATATTCCTAGGAGTGGTATTGCTGGATCCTATGGAAGTTCCATTCTTAGTAGATTGAGGAACCGCCATACTGCTTTCCATAATGTTTGGACCAGCTTGCATTCCCACCAGCTGTGTAAGAGAGTTCCTTTTTCTCCACGTCTCTGCCAACATTTGTTGTTGCTACTTTTTTTGATATATTTGGCTGTACATTGTAATCATCTGGGCAATTAAAAAATTACTCATGCCTAGACCTTATCCCAAAGATTCTGATTTAATCAGTCTGGGGTGTGACTGAGCATCAAATATTTTTAATTTCCCAGGTGATTCTATTGTGGAGCCAAAAATTTGAATACCTTCCATTATTCTCCAGGTTCCATTACTCTCCATAGCAATCAGTTGCTCAAAAGGGTCAGTCACACCCAAATATAGAGCAAGTGGTCACTACTCCATGTAGTCTGTGAGAACAGAAGAAAGGGTCCTCCTTTTCCAATAAGCTATGATCTCTACACATCCACCATCATGGGTGAATTTCTTATGGCAGGTATTAATTTAAAATGATAATTTGGTTTTTCTTTAAAGATTTATTTATTTATGCATACAAGAGCTGGGGTAAAGGCCAGAGGTGTGGGAGGTAAGAAGATTCACCAGAGATAGAGTGGGGAACAAAACAGGTGAATCTACTGACTTATACTCCTGAGGGGGCCAGCGGGTGTGGCAGGAGAGGTCTGCTGTGACATGTGGGTTACATTCCCGGCAGGGCGGCAGGGATCAAACTCCTGCTGCAGTGACTGCAGTCTACTTCATAGGAATAACCGACACCGACATTTATTTGTCATTGCTGTTAATATGTTTTGCTAGGTATTTTCAATGAACATTTTTTTTTGAACTCATCTTTTTTAAAAATTTTTTTTAAAGATTTATTTATGCATACAAGAGCTGGGGTACAGAGCAGAGTTGCGGGAGGTGAGAGGATTCATTGGAGACAGAGTGGGGAGCAGAACAGGCAGACTGACTGAAATATACAGCTGAGGGGAGCAGCGGGTGAAGCAGGAGAGGTCTGCTGCACCATGTGGGTCCCCTCCCTGGCCAGTGGCAGGGATTGAACTCATGCTTCAGTGGCTGCAGTTTGCTTCATAGTGCATTGCTTAACCCACTGCACCACCAGGGAAGTCCCACATTCTTTTTTTTTAAGATTTTATTTATGCATACAAAAACTGGGGTGGTGGCCAGAGGTGTGGGAGTGAGAGGATATACCAGAGACAGAGTGGGGAACAGAACAGGAAGATCTACTGAAATACGCTGCTGAGGGGAGCAGTAGGCAAGAGAGGAGAGGTCTGCTGCATCACATGTGGGTCACCTCCCTGACTGGAGATCGAATTCATGTCACAGTGGCTGGCAATAGTTTGATAGCACTGAAATTTAACCCCTGCACCAACAGTGGAGCCCTCAATAAAAATTCTTTAGTGAAAAGGAACACAAAGGAATTAAATTTTGGAGTTTGATCATGTCAAGATTCCCATCTGATCAAGGACTAAGGTCTGGGGTGTGGCTCAGAGTATAGGTGAAGTAGGAACCAATGTGCTAGGCATGGGGCCGCTCATGAGTGAGTTACAGAAAGGTGAGTTACAGAGAGAGGGAGTCTCTTAATTATAAATTTTCATCATTTAATTCTCAAAACAATTTTATGAGAGGATACTCTCATTTTCTCTCCACATATGAAACAACTAACTGGAAAACAAGTGTTTCTGCAACTTTCCTGAGGTCACCCAGCTGGTCATGTGACTGGAGCCATAGACTGTTACAAGTGGTGCTCCCTGGAGGGGGTTGCTAGTGAGAATAGATAGCCCCAGAGAATATGCTGAAATGTATCACAGTTTGGAATGGAGCTACAGAGAAGGACATGGATCCATTCAATCTCTGGAATCTTTTTTTGGATCTTCAACATTTGGGGTCAGCGTGTTTCAGTCCCCACCACACCAATCTTCCAAAAGGTCCTTGTGGGACTCTGAAGGTGGAGGCCTCCAGCAACCATCCTCAGAAAGGAAGAGTTCAGAGGCTTTGCAATTAGCCAGCCACTGAAACTGTTCCCAGTTTTGCTGCTGGTTCAGCCTAGCAGGGAAGGCAAACACCCAGAACTGGGCGCCTCGCTGAGCTATGAGTATGTTTAAGGTCATTCAGCCGCTAGAGCTGCTGTCTTGAGTGTTGCTTGTCTGGTGCTGTGCTGGAGTATCCCGGCAGCTCTGGGAGCATTTTCTGTCCATCTACTGTCTTTGTTGGAAATTTGGTCTAGAGTATGGCTGCTGTGTGCTTCAGGCAGGAAGATGCCATCTTGGGCATGTGGCCTATCATTTGGGAGAAGAACTCTGAGTCCTCAGTGGCAGGATGATGTCATCTTAACTGCTTTTGTTTAGGACCGAAAAACACTGGATACTGCTTTGGGGGAGGTAAATGGCCATCTTTGGCCTCAGTAACTCTTTTTTTCCCCTGGCTTGTTAAATAGTCCTGCAATTGTGTGTGTGTGGGTGAAGAACAGAGACAGTGAGCAGTAAACTAGTTGGGCAGTAAACTTAGCCAGTTTAGTGCCCCTTGCTGCCCTGTATCAGCCAGTGGTGGAACTGAGGGTAAACTGCAGTTTACCCTCCTCATTTGTGTCTGCTCCCCTTATGAGCTGAATGCCTTCAAACAAATTAGCCAGTTCAACCTTTATTTCTTTGTTTATTATCTAGAATTGTAGTGCTCCTAAATCTTAGGGCTGTACTGGAAAATACAAAATCAACATATGAATGCTCTCAGAAGTCTGAGAGGGCAGCATGAGACTTTGCAAGGTTTGCATCACAGTGTGGGGTACCCTGTACCGAGCATTCTGATACTTAGACGTTATTATCTAACTCATCTAGTTCCATAAAACCTCCAAAAATTTTAAACCACTTCAATAGTGGTTTAGAGTATAACTCTTTGGACAGAGTTATACACTGAGTAAAGATTTTTTAAACACTTACCACATGACAGCTATTTCACTGAGCAATGAACAGGTGTTTAAATCACATTTTCAAGGAACTAGTAGTCTGGGAGCTCAGACAAGCAAATACATTGCAATGGCAGGATTCTGATGTAAAATAAAAAGGTATGTGGCACACCGTTAATATTAAATCATAGTAGCTCATGTTTGAGTACTTACTACGTGCTTGTCATTGTTCTCAGTGCTTTACTCTTCTAATTTAATACTCATAAATTCCTCAGGAGGTATATGTCAGTGGCATGTCCGTAGATAAGGAAACTAAAGCACTGAAATGTGACATAACTTGCCCAGAGTTTCCCAGGTTGGAAGGAGAGAACAGAATGTGGACTCAGACAATCTGATTCTAGAGCCTGATGTGACACATCTAAGTAAGACTTGGAAAGATCTGTGCGAGATAATTAGAGGATTTGAGCCCTGCATAAAGTCTCAATTTTATACCACTCCCATATAAAAATCATGTAATATAGTATTTGATATCTGTATTTTACTTACACTGATCTCTCCACATCCATATTCGAAAAATAAAATGAATGGGTACTATGGGAAATCCCTTAGCATTGCAACATTAGCAGCTTGAGCAATAACTTATATTTTAAATCATAGAGATCAAAGTCATGAGTAGCATGGAATAGTTACAGCTTATGACTAATATTGATGGGAGTTACCGCAATGAAGTGTTTGAGTGTGGAGGAACAGTAGAGTCACAGCCGGATACACCTGTGGAATATGGCAAGGTCATGCTGGCCTGAACGATGAGCACACTTGCGCTATTAAGATCCGAAAACAGGCCTCCAGGCTATCTGACTTTTTGGCCAGACCTCCCTGAAAGAACTCTGAGAGCACTCTTTGTCTCTCTCAAGACCTCTCTATCTCACTTAAGGAATGTTCTCCCTCCAAAAGTGGGCTGAGGTGCTAAAAGTTCTCCTAGTAAATCTTTACCATCCCCTTCCCCCTTGATGGGGCAGTAGCTGTAAAAGCCCCCTTGTAAAACTTTACAATTCATAGCCTCGATCTTTATTATGTATGCCTTGATTCAACAATGTATAAACTTAATCCTTATTGCAAGCACCACCTGCATGATTTAGCACCACAATTAGTGATCACAAATGTTTGGTAATATGTTAAAACAGTTAATGAAGAAGTGATAGATTTATATCATGTCTGAAATGGCTTGATATTCTCCCAAGCCCCAAAAAGATGACTACAAAAAGCCCTGGAAAAACTAAAGTTATTGCTGAATCTTGGAAGTTCAGCCCCTCGCCAAGCCTGTGTGTGTCTGACTCAGTTCTATCTGTGCCCTAGGTCCACAATCCAAGAGATCAATATTTGAGATTGATGTCTATCTAATTCAGTTCTCGGTTCTGAATTGAGACCCTACACTGTGGCAGAGCATTTATCTGTCATACATTCCACATATAGTGGGCTGGTCCACATGCTGACCTTCAGAACCTTGGTTTGCATGTATCATGGAGTTATGCTTTCTACATCAAAGATAAACTTCCTTTGCAGGTCAAGTACAGACACAGAATGTTCATACTAGGTGAGGGGTGTTTTGACATATCTTAACTTTGTTTCTCTCAGTTGTTGGAACTTGAAAGTTCACCACTAGTGCTCTTGTTGGCTTCATGGACTGCGCCTACGGAAATGTGACTATCCATTGGCTGTCACTGACATGCTTTAGCAATGACTTTGTAGTCATATGACTTACTAGGAGACAGAAAAAAGTGGAAACCCTGATTTCTAGATATAAATGGGAGCTGAAAAAAGAAAGAGCACTAGCAAAGGGAGGGCAGAATACTCTCCCTGGCCTGCTGCACAGTCTTACTCTGGTCACCACTAGAGGATGATGTCATAAGGAAAACGTTCCATTAAGGACACCTTTCTCTTTCACTCAGACACTGACCAAATAGAAATAACTACATATCCTGTTATTATTTCCCATTCAGTCTGTTTGACATCCAGCAACCAGGATAATTTTGAAGTGTAAACAGGATCACCTCCCTCCCATTTGAAAACCTTCAGGAACTTTCCATAGGACTTAGACCATGGAAAGGAAATCTGATTTAATTCTATCAGGCCTTTACTCCCTGCCTGTTTTTTAAATTTCAATCTAGACTAGTCTCTTTATTATTGTAACTTCTATAGTTATTCAGTAAGCATTTTTCAATGACAAATGACTGGAAAAATGAAGTATCTGTCCATTCATAAATATTATCAATACTCCACACTGGGTGAACACAGACACTAAGCTTCATTCATGCTCCATACCCTTTGCCACTTTTTAAGGATTTTATTTATTTTTGCATAGAAGAAATGGGGTGTCAGCCAGAGATGCAAAGAGTAAGAGGACTCACCAGAGACAGAGTGGAGGCAGAACAGGCAGATCAACTGAAACACACTGCTGAGGGGAGCAGCAGGTGAGACAGGAGAGGTCTGCTGCGCCATGTGCGTCAGCTCCCTGGATCAAACTCAGGCTGCCTGGTGGGCCTTGCCGGTGATGGCTCTGAAACTTAACCCATAGGCCACCAGGGAGGCCACCCTTTGTCGCTTTTATTTCTGCCCCTTTCCCTACCTAACTAGTTCAAGTCAGATCTATTTTTAATTGTTATTTAAAATAATAAAGATTCTAATAGAGATTTCTATCGCTCCCACCCTTTCTCTGGGGAACCCATGAGAGAGAACACAGTGGTGGGACAGCACACAGTGGTGAGACAGCTAGTTCTGTCCTGCTACCTTTTTGCTGCTCTTTTCGTTGTGGTCTTTCCCCTGTCTCCTTTTGCAGGACCACTGACTCTCCAGGCCTCCAGCCATTGCATGTAAGCAGGCCTACCTTTCCTGAAGGGTAACAGTGAACTTGCCCGCTCTTTGACTTCCATTCTAAAACAGTACACATGAAGTGTTCAGCTTATTTTAGTCTCTACTGCAGATATGAACTCAATAAGCCTAGAAGCTTATTGATGGAAGTATCTGGAACAGTTTCCTTATCCAGGTCATAGTTTACTCATTTAGAAATGGCAAAAATAATATTTTATTTACCAAGCTGGAAGAATTAAATGATACTATGACTAAAACAGCATGAGGAAAGCCTTCCAAGAAATTTTGATTCTTATCCATCCTACCCAAACCTCCCAGTTCTGTTCCCTTTTTGCTCTGTGGGCACATAAGACTGCTCCACACCCTCCTTCTTTCTGAGGTCCACCTGTTTCCTTCAGAATATTTATGTATCATCTAAATTCTTGGTGTTTCTGTAAATCAGGAGCTTCATTCTCTATGCACTTGATTCAAGCTACAATTGGTTTGTTTCTCCATGGATTTATAAACTGATATACAGAATGAAAGTGTTGTCAACCCAGTGAAAGTTTCTCTTGCACCCGTCCCGATTCCTCTCTTGCATCCAAAGTTGGTTCTCTCACTTACCTGTCTTATAAGGTATTTGCTACACATTTAATATATTTTCTTTTTATGTAAGTAACCAGAGTTGTTTTCTGTTATTTGTAAAACCAGAAGCCAGAGAAGCATTCCCTCATAAAACTCTAGAGTGTAATTGTGCCTTGTTTTTGTTATGTGTATATTTGCTTGACCTGATTTTTATCTTTTATCTGTTCTTTTTAAGATGTTGTTCACACATTTTTTTCTATGAACTTCCCAGTTTTACTTTATTTCTCTATTATTCAAGTTCTGTCTCTGATGACATGAATCACTTGCAGTCATTACTTATATAGAGATCTCTTGTTTTCCCTTGAAGAGCCCAGTAGAATTGGATTAACTTTCTGCATGAAGTGATACTGATCCAATAAACTAAACAAAGAGACAAATGCAAAGTTCCTTTCAGAGCAGCTATTTTAACAAATAAGGGATTCTCTCAAAATATAGCATGTTACAGCCCCTGAAGCAAGCAAAGTAAGTGGGAGGCACAAGATGTGTGGTGGAAGGTGCTTTAAAGTACATTTCCGGATTTTCTCCTTGGATGCTAAAGGTCACTCCACATTTATGGCAAGTCACCCCAATTATACTCAGGCACAACATGAATAATTACATCTGTGTCAGGAGAACCACTGTAGGGTTGTTTCTTCAGCATTTCCAGAAGAAGAGATCTGTGTTGGAGTATGGAAGAGATATGTGTTTGCATTCAGATTTGAAGCGAGGGTGAAGTAAAAGAAAGGTCAGAATTTTTGAACTATCTATTATTTAAATGTTGCCTCACAGGGTGGGATGAGAGGTCACTCAAAGTCCATGTGGAACAATAGGAAGCCTGGAGGGGCTACACAGAGACAGAGTGTGCAGCCCCCATCCAAAGACAGTCTCGTATTTATTAGCATCAAGTACAAAGGTGGGGCAAGTACTAGAGAGTGTGCATGCATGGGGGAAGCAGTTATTGGGGTTGTATGCTAGGGTGGGGTGACCAGTGGCCATGCCTGGAGGGCTCCATTGTTCCTGCTGGTCAAAGCACTTTATTCTAATATCTGCCTGATGTTTTCAGCAGATACTGGTTTTCCAGTATGTTCCTCATACCAGAACTTTTGCCCTTGGTGAGAGGCCCCTTAATGGCCCTACATCTAGCTGACAAGCAGGAACTCTTGGGCACCAAGACGCTATTCCTGAGTACAAGGCAGGCTGGGGATCCCACAATGGAAAACATATGATTCAAAACTTGTCATTACATTGTTGTAAAGTTTTTTTCTTAACTTTTGTCAATATAATTCATATTTATTTTGTTTTATTCACATAGCCTCTTTATCAGTCAAGATTTATTCTATGGATACAGAATGGATCGCTGAGCTTAACTGACTGCATTCTGGACTTATCCTAAGCATCAATTTTTCTGCTTTTAAACCTAACTTAACTAAAATGTTGATTGAGGGTTGGGTGACATGGAGCCTAAAGGGAATTATTATAGAGATTATTATTCCTAATGAAAACTAGATTCTAACAGCAGTTCTTTTACTGCCCAACTAAGTACTATGACCTTGGAGACATTAATTTGTTATAAACTTTCATTTTCTCATTTATATTAGATTAAAATCTATGAAGTTGTTATTTTTATAGACTGAAAAAAAGACTAAAGGTCAACAACAAGTAAAAAGAAACTTTTGGATCAGTATGACCACATGCCACATAATTGGCTATTATTTTCATAATTATAATTTGATAACCACCATGATCTCCAGGAAAAAGTATAACTACTTTTGATGGTGAGGACATTAAAAGATCAAAGATGTCAGTTGATCCCTTGGGATCTGCAGTTCTTAGTATTTACATGGTATGATTTGGGTGTTGTTTTTGGAGTCAGTAGGTTTGGAGAGCGGCATTCTTGGGTTCACTCTGGGAAAGGTTTCACCAGAGTCCCCTGTTCAGCAGCATGTGAGGAGTTCCCAGGCGAGTTTTTCCAAGAGGCAGAGACGTTAGTTACTTTATAGAGCAGGTTTATTAGGAAAATAGATAGAAGAGCAAAGGACTCTTGCACAGACACAGTCGGGCAGGAAAAGCAGCCCTGAGAGGGACAGGTTTGCTGAGGCCTGCATGGTTGCAGAAGGGTGGCCTTAAGGAGAGCGGCCTTCACTGAGGGAGGTCAGTGAAGAGAAGCCCCAGCACGGTGCCAGTCGTGGGCAGGCAGGAAGGCTGCTGCCTTTCAGAGGAGAGAGTTAGTGAGGAGAAGCACCTGCATAGTCACAGGTGGGCAGTAAGATGGCTGCCCGAGCCAGTGCAGAGACTGCATTGATATAGTCTTCTTTTGGCAGCGAGGGGCTTGAGAAGATTCTACAAGCAGGTGCCCTCCAGAGATTATTACAATGGATTCCAGAGATATTTGCTTGGGTCTTATGATCTAGGCGTTGGTACCTAAGAATCTTCGTGTTGAGTTAGTGGTGTTAATCCCTTCTACTTCCACCTCCTTGTATGAGCCAGGTCTCTGGTCTCAAGGCATCCTGCTTCCAACCTCTCTACTCTTTTGTCTTTCATCAATTTGATGTTATTACAGGGCAGGGAGAGAGGTATCCCAGAACCCCCAAACCTGCCTGCTCTAAATAGGTTCTGCGATCTGCTGCATCAAGACAAAACATAAGGAAAGGAACTTTAATACAATTAGTGAACAATACAGAAAAGACAAAAATATATTAAATCAAGTAACTAAAGTTACCCATCCTCTTGTGGGTTAAAGTCCAGCCAAAGAAGATTGGCCCAAAGCAAGGCCCAAAAGCCTGCCACAAGACTAAAGTAACTTTCAGTGGTGACTCATAGAAAAGGGTCAGAAAGAGACAAGTCTGAGAGGAAAAGAGCAAATCAAGATAAAAGATGCCATTGTTAAGCTCCCCCTGGGTCTCTCACCTACATCTGTTCCAACCAGTCCAGGACCGAGAAGCAAGCGCAGCTTCTTCACATGTTTCTCTGTTCCATGTGCCCCTTCCCCCCCAGGTCTCCTTGCTGCTCTCCATCCTGCTTCCTTCCTTCTCAGGTTCCTCTCTAGCTTCTTATCTCTGCTCAGCTCCACCCTTCTTTGGGTGGGGCAGGGAGCCTGAAATTTCCCCTTTTCCTGGGGACCACCCTGTTACAATGTCATTTGAAGTTGATGAGTTTGGAGAGTGGGTTTCTTGGGTACACTCTGGGAAAGGTTTCACCAGACAGCTCCTCTTTCAGCAACATGCCAAGTTTCCCAGGTGAGTTTCTCCATGAGACAGACGTTAGTTATATTTAAAAGAGCAGATTTGTTAGAAAAAGGGACAATAGAGTAAAGGACACTTGCACAGACACAAGCGGACAGGAAGAGCTGCTCTGAAAGGGACAGGTTTGCTGAGAGAGGTCTGCATGGCTGCAGGCCAGTGGCCTTGAGGAGAGCTGCCTCTACTGAGGGAGGTCAGTGAAGGGAAGCCCCAGCAGGGTACAGGTCATGAACAGGCAGGAGTCTGCTGCCCTGTAGAGGAGAGAGTTGGTGAAAAAAAGCACCTGTATAGTCACAGGTGGGCAGAAGGACTGCTGCCGCTCTGTGGGGGCAGAGTTAGGTTTTCTCATCTTCTTACAGTAGGGAGGGGCTCAACTGTGTTGATGGATGGTTTGTTCCCTAATCTCCACATCTTCACCTTCAGGTCTATGCTCCTGATACTCCTTACAGCAGTCTGATACCTGCCTGGGTCTTGTGCATTGTGATAGGCATTGGTGTCTAGCGTCTTAGTTTTGATAGCTGGATTAATGGTTATGTTAATCATTTCTAACCCCACCTCCTAGTGTGAGACAGGTTCCTGAGCTTGTGGTGGCTCCTTTCCAGATTTTCTATTCTTTATCCTCCATCAATTCCACTCAGCCAGAAGCCTGGTATTGTTAGGGGGAAAGGTTGTCCTGAATGAATTACACAAATAGGTTTATGGACTCCAACCCCCACTCCAGACCAACAATATCCCAAAATCACAAATCCTATAAGGTCATTATTGAAGAGTGGGATCACTGAGACCTGAAGGTGGAGTTAAGCAGCCAGGCTGGCTATAAAACCAGAGAGGTGAGCCTTGGACTCTCTCTTCCTTTGGAGCCATCTCCCTTGATTCAGAGCCAGCTCTCAACATGCCATTGCATTCCAACTCAGAAGATCTGGTAGGATAGTTACAGATTTGCATCCCTCTCTTTTCCTTGTGATATTTCTACTTTATTCCCCTTCTTTTGTAAAATAAAACCCTTTAATAACTTTTGTCACGTGTGCCTGAAGTTGGGACTTACTATAAAAGTCTTCTGAGCGCACGGGTGAGAACCCAGTGAGGGAAACACATTTTATATTAGGGTTGCCCTGTAACAGACCCAGTGAGAGAAACCCATTTTATATTAGGTTGTCCTGTAACAGCTGGACATTTATGTACTTGTCTCCTTCTCTTCCCCTTGTGCTATTTCATTACTTTATTTCCCCTTCTTTTGTAAATAAAACCCTTTTATTAACCTTTGTCGTGTGTGCCTGCTTTTGAGTGATGGGTGAGTACCTAGTTAGGTAAACCCATTTTTTATTAGGGTTGCCCTGATAGAGGATATTTTTACTGTTTCTGTTTGTGTGGGGGTAGATCAGGACTTTTGAACTTGTATACCAACAGGAAACAATCTTTGAAGAGTAGTGAAGTCTTACTTCATCTAGACATGTAATAAATATTAAAGTTTTATAGGGCAGGGAGAGGGCTGCCCCAGAACTTTTAAACTTGCTCTCTTTAAATGGGTTCTGCCATCCACTGCATTAAGACAAACATATAAGGCCTTTTAATGGAAAGGAAGTTTAATACAATTAGGGAATACAGAAAAGACAAAGAATATAGTTACTAAGTCAGTCATTCAAAGTTACCCATCCCCTCGAGGGTAATAGTCCAGCCAAACAGGATTGGCCCAAAGTAAGGTTCAAAAGTCCGCTATAAGGTTAAAAGAACTTTCAGTGGAGACCTATAGAAAAGGGCTAGGAAGGGGCAGACAAATTTGGGAGGAAAAGAGCAAAATTAAAAGTAAGATGAAAGTTGCCATTGTTAACTTCCTCACTCTATTCCAACTAGTCCAAGACCAAAGAGCAAGCGCAGTTTCTTCACATGTATTTATGCTCCACGTGCATCCTTTAGGTCTCCTTGCTCTCCATCCTGCTTTCTTTTTCCTCCCTTCCTTCTGTCTTCAATTTCCTCTTGAGCATTTTCTTATCCCTGCTCAGTTCCACCCTACTCAGGGCAGAACTGGGATCCTGGAACTTCCCCTTTCCTAGGGACCACCCTGTTACTAAAGGACAAATGCGGAGTGCCCAAAAGAATTGAGCTGTGTTTAATTCTCACCTTTTATTCCAATTACAAGACCTTCCTACCAGTAACTTTCTTACAGAAAGATCACCAATCTCTTTGTTGTAATCAGGGCAGGAAACTAGATCTTCAGGATTCTGTACTGATCTTTTCCATCAGTGTTTTCTCAGGGACTGGAAACTTTTCTCAAGGAAATGGAATGCTCCAATTTAGTTATGCTCTGCTCTCATGTCCCATGACGGACATCTGAAATCCTTGCATCCTTTCATAGGGAACTCAGTGGAAGGTAATCGACAAGGTTGTCACTGCCAGAGAGGAAATATGTTAACATTTTCATTGTCCATCTGAATGGCGGGTCATACTCTATCAGCAGATGTCACCTCTGCCTCAAGGTGTTTATGGTCTGGTTAATCATTCATATTTACAGATAATTTCATTGTTTTAGGGCAAGTGCTATGCTGGAGAGTCATAGGTGCTATGCGATCGTAGAGAAAAGCACTTGTAGCGTATTGGGGCCTCTCGAAGATAACTAACTTAAGGTTGAAATATAAGAACAGATGAAAAGAGAGAACAAGGACTCTCAATGCTGAGGGGACAATTGAAACAATACTAATTATTTTGAACTGAATTGTGGTCATTTCCAAATTTTTACATTAACACTTCAGACCAATGTGACTTTATTTAATCAAAGGACTTTTATAGGGATAATTAAAATTAAATGAGATCATAAGGTATTCCATTCTAATAGAACTGGTATTCTTATAAGACAAGAGGGACACTGGAGCTGTCTTTCTTGTCTTCATGAACAAGGCCATATTGGACAAGGCTAGAAGATGGCCATCTGTAAACCAGGAAGAATGCCCTCATCAAAATCAAATTGACATTTGTCTGGGACATCAAGCCTCTAGTAGTGTGAGAAAATAAATTTCTGCTGTTTAAGTGACCTGCTTTGTGGTATTTTGTTATGACACCCCAGTCTGACTAATATCACAATGAACCCACATCAGGTGAGATAAATTGAGAATCTGGATTGAGGTGATAATTTTGGGTTTAGCGAAAGATATAGATTAATGCAGTATAAATAACAGGGTTCTCTATTTGTTGAACATGATGAGTTAGAAGGAATGTCAAAGCCAACCCTAAAATTTCTCACATTGGTTCTTGGGTAGATACTAATTTCATTAAAAGATTGGGTAAACTTATGGTATGTATGTATGTATGTTTGTATGTTCATACAGTGGTTAGTGCATGCAGTGGGGTCTCCCTGGTGGTGCAAGGGGTTAAGCACCGCACTATGAAATATCTGCAGCCACTGCAGCACAAGTTCGATCCCTAGCCAGGGAGGTGACCCACGTGGTGCAGTAGACCTCTCTTGTCTCGCTGCTGCTCCCCTCAGCAGTGTATTTCAGTAGATCTGCCTGTTCTGTTCCCCCTCTGGTGAATCTTCTCACCCTCCATTCCTCTGAACTGCACCCCAGTTCTTGTATGCATAAATAAATCTTTTTTAAAAATCAGAATAATTCAATAACAGATAGGTCTTTATTTCTCTCCCAGACGATGTTGAGCATTCTTGGTTGCTGGATGACTCTGTTTCTCGAAGACCCAGAATCCTAAAGCCTCAGGTGTCTGTATCCCTAAATTTTCATTATCAACCTCATGTTGGAGGCAGGGTTGCCATAGATTCCAGTTGTCAGAAAGGGAAAGAGTGAAATATGAAAGAAACAGATTTGAATGCTTAAATTCTCAGAGCTGGATGTATCATACATCACGTTGCTTGTATTCCTTTAAAGAATTTACAATGTGGTAACAACAAATTTCAAAAAAGAGACATTTTTGTATGTCGATGAAGCTTTGTGCTAAATTAAGATTTTTTTCCTAAGGAAAAAAAATAGTGTATTTGGTGCACAGTGAGCAGTGTCTAGCATAAAGGGATGTAAAAGTGACTAAACACATGTATTTCAGTATGAGAGTGGATGAGATCTCAATAAAGAAGATGAAGATGAAAAAATAATGCCAAAAAAAAAAAAAAAAGAAAGAAACACCAGCATTTGCAGAGGAAACCATGAAGGTCAGGAAGAAATGGGTACAAATACAGGAATAAGGCCATATTTAAGGGGGAGGGTAGATGCCATATTTTCAGCCTGCCAAGCATCTAAAGTATCTTTCTGCATATGGGGAATTTCTCACATCAATATTGGTAGGAGAATCCACCTCTCCATAGAGAGGTTAAACATGAGATATTTTTAAGCCTTTCTTATGTCAAGAGCGAATGTGAAGTAGCTCTGCTAATCAGATGTGTCTGACCCTTCTGTAGGCTGTAACCTAGCCAGATAGTTCAGGGGGAATTGTGGGCACCCTCTGGCAGTAAAGGTGGCTGCAGAAGAATTCAGGGGCCAAAGCAGCCAGTAGTGGTGTTGGGGCAGCGTCCAACATCCTCTGCTGGAGACTGAAGCAGTGCTTGTGAGTTAGCAATGGCATTGGTGTCTCAAACAAATCACTTCTGGTAGAATATTTTATGTTCCTGCTATCTGCAAACCCTCTGAACTGTGTGCTCCATTTCCTCTGATTAATGCAATATCATTACAGTAAATCCTTTTGTTTTCTTAAAAATAATAGAATCTCTTTGTTTTGCTTACAAGTAAGATCTGTGGCCATGGAGATTTTTAATGTACAAGTTTGTAGTTAGTATTTCCTTTTAAATATATGGTACATATGTTTCGAAAATTACCTAAGAAATCATTTTTATACAGAAAATGTAGAGGATCTAAATGTCTCTGTAAGATTATGCATGTGCACAATGTAGGTCATAGGATATGGGTTATAAGTGGCCACAAAAAGCCCTTAACATTTGGTCAGGAAAAACCCAGAAATCATGATTTAGAAAATGTTCTGAGTTTTGTTTTCAGTAATAAAAGTCCAGTGGTTTTGTAATATGGCACGAACATCTATACAGATCATAAGAGAAAGAGCATGTAATTTCAGCAGTGATTAAGTAATGGCAAGTACTGAAAACATGTTAAACTTGCTAGTTTAATGATGCAAATTTTAAAAAACATTCCAAATTTATTTCCCTAGTCAATGGATGGTTCTGTAAGTTATTTCTGTGGGGTGAATTATATATTTTATAATTGCACATTTAATATTGATATTTCTTTATCCATCTATGGACTTACCTGTTAAGATAAACCTTTTTTGATCAGGAAGACGCAAATTTAAATGTTGATAAAAAGCTGATTATATAATCAAAATCAGAAATTATACAACACTCTTATGGCATCACAGTTAAAAATATATTCTTTAGGGCCTCCCTGGTGGTTCAGGGCTTAAAGTCTCAGCAGTATCAAGCTATTGTCAGCCACTGCAGCAAGAGTTACCCTGGCCAGGGAGCTAACCCCATGGTGCAGCAGACCTCTCCTGTCTTGCCTGCTGTTTCCCTCAGTATTTCAGTTAAACTGCCTATTCTGCTCCCTACTCTGTCTCTGGTGAATCCTCTCACCTCCCACACCTCTGGCCTATACCCCAGTTCTTGTATGCGTAAATAAAACTAAATCTGTGTGTTTGGAATTTCTCACGTCTTTGTTGTCCTCCTTGTACGCTTCTGCCTCCCTTTTACTAAAAACTTAAATAAACTTCAATTTTTCTGTTTCTTGTTCCCATCATTAGTTTCTTTCTAAGTTATCCAGCCATCTTTTCACTTAAGGAAATGGGATCATTTTGGGAGCTACTTAAGGGAGTCTTAGCTGTGAAAATCCATGACAATGAGAGTCTTAATTAATTTTGATTTTTGAATGAATGAATGACTGAGTGAACTGATAAAATGTAGGATGTGGTGGAAGCCATGTAGAGAGAACTATGCACATTAGAAAGCAAATCTTCAATTTTAGCTACTGCTGCCCATACCTTACAAATTTACTGCCCAGTCACTGCTTCTCTTATATGGAAATGGAAATGTTGTTTTCCACAGTATACCCTTTAATAAGGGAAGTAGGCTGGGCTTATTCTCCACGAACTGAGTAAGTACCCATCAGTATAAATTGTGCTGTTTCCTGTCCTCTCAATTAGGTGGGGGTGAGGCTTCAGTTCACAAAACAACCTTGGAGAGACAGTTCCTGCTGCACACCTGTCACACAATTTCTGAAGGGAGGGCCCCACTAACCCATCAGTTTTCTTCTCTAAGCTTGGAGTGGATTGGGAACAGTGGTAGGTTTCATGGGTAATACCTAGAAATACATTGTTGTGATTCTCTCCGGTCCACACTTTCGTTCCTTTGTTTCCCTAAACACTTCTGTCTGAGATTTTACTGAAAAAGTGTATCTTATCCTTAATTGTCTCTAAACTCCATTAGCTTCCCAGTTATCTCTAATGTTTATTTTCATTGTCTAAAGACAATTGAAATAGGATCCCAAGAATTTATTTCCATCCTATTAAAGGACTTAAGTTTATCTAGTAAAATGAAAAAGCCTTACTGGTGAAGTTAAAGGATATACTGTAAAACATATCAAAAAACAGGCCAAAAATTATAATAATGTGAATTTGGTTAAATGTTGACAGAATATAAGGAAACAAATTGATATCAAGAGAGATTTTTGAGACTTCCACCTATTTCAGTACCAGAATCTTTAGATAGGACTGGTGTTTTGATAGACTGCCACATGCAAAAGAATGGAACTCATTACTATCTCACAAACCATAAACAAAAATGAACTCAAAATGGATAAGACTTGGATGTAAGACCCCAAACCATAAAATACATAGAAGAGAACATTGGCAAAACACTCTATGACATAACTTCAGAAACATCTTTGAGGACTCACCCCTTGAAGCAAGGAAAACACAGGAAAATATAAATAGCTGGGACTACATCAAACTAAAAATCTTGGTACAACAAGAGAGATAGCAACCAAAACAAAGAGAAACTCTACTTTCTAAAAGGGAGAAATTACTAGCACATATCTGATACAGGTCTGATATGAAAGTTCTACAAAGAACTTACACAGCTTTTTTTTTTTTAAAGATTTATTTATTTATGCATACTTGAGCTGGGTACAGGCCAGAGTCACGGGAGGTGAGAGGCATCACCAGACAGAGTGGGGAGCAGAATAGACAGACTGACTGAAACACACTGCTGAGAGAAGCAGCGGGCACGGCAGGAGAGGTCTGCTGCGCCATGTAGGTCCCCTCCCTGGCTGGCAGCAGGGATCAAACTCATACTGCAGTGGCTGCGGTTTGCTTCATAGTGCGTTGCTTAACCCACTGTGCCACCAGGGAGGCCCAAGAACTTACACAGCTTAACAACAACAAAAAAGCAAACAACCCAAATCAAAAATTGGGCAGAAGCACTAAAAAGACATTTTTCCAAAGAAGAAATGTAAATGGCCAACAGGTATATGAAAAAATGTTCAGCATCACTAATTATCAGGGAAATGTAAATCAAAACCTCAAAGAGGGGCCTCCCTGGTGGTGCAGTGGGTTAAGCAACGCACTATGAAGCAAACTGCAGTCACTGCACCATGAGTTTGATCCCTGCCTCTGGCCAAGGAGGGGACCCACATAGCATAGCAGACCTCTTCTGCCTCGCCTGCTGCTTTCCTCAGCAGTGTATTTTAGTCGATCAGCCTGTTCTGCTCCCCACTTTGTCTCTGGTGAATCCTCTCACCTCTCTGGACTCTGTCCTGTACCCCAGCTCTTATATGTATAAATAAATCTTTAAATAAAAAAAACACACAGAGATACCACTTCAAACCTATGAAAATGGTCCATATTAAAAAAAAAGAAAAACATAAACAAGAAATGCTGGAAAAGACATGGTAAAGTCACCTTTTCTCTGCTAGTGGGAATGCAAACTGGTGCAACTACTATGAAAAGCTTTGTTGATTTTCCTCAAAACGCTAAAAATGGGTTTACCATATGACCCAGCAATTCTACTTCTAAGAATCCACCCAAAGGATATAAAAATACTAATTCAAAAGAAAACCTACTCTCTTATGTTTATTGCAGCACTGTTTATAATAGACAAGATATGGAAACAACCCAGATGCTCCCAAACAGATGAATGGATCAAGATATGGCATTTATACACAATGAAATACTACTCAGCAATCAAAAAAGATAAACTCAAGTGCTTTCAGCAACATGGTTGGAGCTGGAAGGTATTATGCAAAGTGAAATAAGTCAGAAGAAAAAAAATATCAATGGTTTCACCTATATGTTGAATACCAGAGAAACCAAACAAAGGGCCAGGAAAAAAGATAAAACTTTTAAATTGACCATAGATCATGGTGATACAACAGGGGATGGGAGTGAGAAGGGTGAAGATGGGAGGGGAGAGCACAAGGGACTATAGTGATTGATCTTGGGTGCTATGGTAGTGGGAAATCTAAAGAGACTACACTTGGGGGGAGTAACAAAATGCTTCCAAAAATTCACAGATATGTTAAAAAAATTTAAAAATAAAGGGGGAAAAAGTTTGATGTTTTGTTCTTTTTAGTTCATCCCTGGTGATATTGCTGATGATATTCAGGTTCGTAATCCAGTGTAGCCAAAACAGCATACAGTGTAATTTTTTTTAAAAAAAATTAAGAATAGAGAAATAGAAGGAAGGTAAAGACAGGAAAAATATTGGGAAGAAAAGGAGAGCTAGGTGGAAAGGAGAGAAAAAAAAAGAGGCAGGAACAGAAGGAAGCAGATGAAAAAAGAAGTGTTAGAATGTTTAGAACGACATTCTTACATAGTTCCAGACCCAGGTTGATATTATTAGCATAATCTGTTGTGTATAATCTCTAGATCTGAAAAGAATTGGTCTTTAAAAAATATATATAATTTCCAATTCTGTCTTCAGCTTGCCTTTTTGGCTTTAAGCAAGTAAGAGAAAATTGGCACAATATTTAGGATCTTTGTCGTTACTCACTAGAAGCCGAAGCCTGATTTGGAGACTAGTAGAATGCAAACAGTTAGGTAAAGTCTGCGTAATGTTATTTCTGAATTTTTGGATGTATTTTATATCAAAACAAGGTTGGGTAATATATCTGATTAATTGGGATGATCTGGCTTTTAGACAGAAAATAATGGGTGTCCTATACACTAGACTGTCGTTTTGAATGTAGTTTTTGTGGGAAATATATTACAGGGATAGAAATTATTTTCTCAGTCTTGGACTTAGTTGCCACGTGGTTCTGACAAACCTAACTTTCCAGATTCAATTGAACAAACACACCATCAAGTTGAATTAGATTTCTTCAGTTGGGACATCACATAATTGAATGATTTAAGGCATTTTCTTGAGATCCTCTCCATGTCTGGTTTGAGGTGACACAAACCAATGAGAACGAACATATTAACTGTTCAGTGCCTTAGAAAATGTGATGGCTAATAGCACAGGCTCTAGAAGGCCTAATTTAAATGCCAGTACTGCTACTTAACTTTGGACAACCTAATCATTATTCCAACCTTAGTCCTTACGTATTAAGAGAATAAAATTACTGTTTAAATAATCCTAGTTCAAAATTACTTGTTAAAAGGGTCAAAATACCAGGCCTTCCCTGACCTAGTTCAGTTGAATGAAGAGTTCTCTTCTTGCTCTTGTTCCTTCTTCCAATTCAGTGTAACACAAAGATCCCACCACGGCTGCTGGAAAGCAGTTGATGCCCTTATCAAAGTCTTCCTTATTTTGTTATTGTGAAATCTAAGAAACACTGTCTTATCCTTTTTTTGTGTGTGTGACATTTGTCACAATCTGTTATTTCCCTTTTCTTGAAAATATTCTCTTGTTTTCTGCAACATCAGTTTTTCCAGGTTTTCCTCTGACCTCTTTGGTTAGTTCCTCTCTAGTAGTTTTAGTTTCTTTTCTATAAATATCTCTGTAGATGTTGGTGTGTTCTGGAGTTTTCCCTTAAGAATTCTTATTTCTCTGTGTATTCTCCTTAGTAGATCTTGCTGGGGTTCAGGTCACTAATTAGGATGTATTCAGTTCATCATGAAACCTTTGTCCAGTGAGCAACTGAACCTAGACACCTACCTCCTTACAAAGAAATAGTACTTTCTTTGTAAGTATGAACACTTTTCCTGCTTTAGTTAATTCAGGCTGCTATTAGTTGCCATACTCTGGGTAACTTAAATAACATATATCTATTTCTCACAGTTCTGAAGGCTGGGAGACCAAGATCAAGATACCAGCAGATGTAGATTCTGGTAGAGAGCTGCATCCTGGCTTGTAGATGGCTCTCTTCTCACATGCTCACATGGCACAGAGCAGAGAAGCAAGTTCTTTGGGGATTTTTGTACAGGTTCTAATAGTGCTTATGTGAGCTCTACCCTTATGATGTTATCTAATCCTAATTTACCTACCCACCTCCGAAAGTCCCACCTTGGAAAACTCTCCATAAGGGGATAGGGAGGGTGTCAATATGTGAATTTGTGGTGGGGAACACACAATCACTTTAAAATATTCACTGTGAAAAATGTGTCCTTTTCTTTTATTTCCTTTCCCAGTAAATTCACACAAAGGCCAAAACAGGAACCTGAAATTCATTCCTCTATGACTTCTTCATTTTCCCCAATTTCTAGAAATTCTGTTTAGAAAGTGTCAGATATGACTAATTTTCAGTTCTGTGCTTTCACTTCTTGTTTCAATTGTTTTTTTTTTTTTTTACCAGCCTCCTACATGACCTGCTTGACCCCATTGCTTTCATTTTTCTGATACAGCTCTCATTTGGAAGGTCATTCTTTTTTTTAAAAGATTTTATTTATTTATGCATACAAGGGCTGGGGTACAGGCCAGAGGTGGGTGGTGAGAGGATTCACCAGAGACAGAGTGGGGAGCAGAACAGGCAGATATACTGAAATACAATGATATACTGATGACAGGCAGGTATACTGAAATCCCCACTGCTGAGGGGAGCAGTGGGCGAGGAAGGAGAGGTCTGCTGCAACATGTGGGTTCCCTCCCTGACAGGGGATCAAACTTATACTGCAGTAACTGCAGAAGCTCTATATTGCGGGTGCTCAACCCCTTGCACTGCCAGGGAGGCAGGCCCTGAAAGGTCATTTTCCCCTAAGAATGTAAACCTATTCTGTGAATCCCTTCAAAGTATGAATGTCTTTCAGGGTTTGAACTGGCTGAACTTAGCCCCAGATTGTCCCTTTTTCTCCTGTGGCCTATGTTCAATGTTCTACTACTGTTGGTCATCTTGTCTCCCCAAGGAAGCATACTTGAAAATGCCACATTAGCTTTTGTCACTTGATTTCCAATGAATGACCATGATGACTTTCTATTCCTCAACCTTGTGGTTAACTCCAACTTATATTTATGATGAAGCAAAAAATAATTTTCTTTGAGTAGACTCTTCTGAATCTACCCAACTACTTCCTGACTACTGTGTTCCCAAAGACTCCTGTGTTTCTCTTTTTCATAGCATTTTCTCACAAACTTTGTATTTGTTACTCAAATTTATTAGTGTCATCAAGGTTATACTTGTATGTGATTTAAGCAGTCTTAGTATGAAAAATAATGTGCTATTGTCCAAAAGTAACTACTCTCAACTCTGTCAACATCCCATTTTAGTTATAACTTGTATTTCCAAATGAGAAGCTTTTACTGCATGAACTTCTTTATCAGCCCCCTTTTTTTTTTGTGGAAAATAAGAATGTAATCTTTTTCCACTCCTTCCACAGCCCACCAAATACACACACACACACACACACACAAATCCTTCTTATAATAGATATTACACTGTTATCGTATGGCTTATAGATGATTATTTTTCTTGTATAACTTTTAGTTTTCCTTGGAGAAAAGAATAAATGTATTATTTTCTTGTCTTAGTTTTCTATGTTGCTATTACTAAATCATAAATACACACTTTACCTTAAAGAGAAATTCTGTCAGTTATCCTAGGAGTTTCATGTACTTTATTCCTCTCTACTGTAATGCAGCCATGAAGGAATTCGTTATCTCGAAAAACTAACATTTTACCCTCCACTAATAACCAAGGAGCCTACTAAGGAATATTTAAACTATGGATATCTAATTTTTCTTTTGCATTTGAAGTGTTTTCTTTACCAATCTCAAATAAATTCGCCCTTCTCTGAGCACAGACAGCATAAACATTCATCTAAGTTCAGGTTATTTAGGGTATCAAGAGACCTAACCCTACAGACAAAAAACAGAAGCCTCCCTGTCAAAAATGTTATTTTTGACATGATGTCTCACTTCCTTTTTTCTTCTGTGTCCATGCTGTTCTGTAATAACATATAATCTGCACTCAAACCTATTGTAAAATCTTGGGTTGCTTCCTAGGTTCAATTCTCACTTCAATTGCCTAAGAAACTCTATCAATTAGAATTTTATTTCAGTAAACACTATAATAAAAGTTTAATATTCTTATACTTTCAAAAATATGCAAAATGCTTACATTCCCAAAGCTGAATCTAATGACATGTATATCAAAACAGTGATATAAAAGTTCCTGTGATGTTAGAACTTCATGCCTGAGAAAATACTTGGGAAAAATAGAGGTTCTTGCTGTATAAGCCACACATGATTGATATGTTTTCTTTTCACATCAGTAAGGAAATATGGAGCTATTTTTCTTCTTTTAGTAACTGATACACTTAGATTACTCCTGTGTCAAATATGGCTTTTTAAGAGTGTTCCTATAGCATTCATAGCCATAAATTCAGTCCATGCTAAAATGATAAGGTTCTAATGTCACTTTGATTCTAGGAAAACTCAGCTTTATAAAATAAAAATATAATGCTCTCAAAGGCACCTATGTTATTTGCGATACCCATGCTTAACTATGATTGTCCTGAGACTGGTTAGGCTTATGCTACATAACCTATCTTGCCCCTGTTAAGTATCATCTTTGCTGAATGAAAACTATGCCATATTTGTCATTGAAAGACATTGATTTGAGGGATATAATCATGTCTACTTTGGGGGTTGTTTGAGACAGATAAAGTATATTAACCTTTTAGAACATAATTATTTTCCTAACCTGCTCACAATTGAAATTGTGGTCATTAAAACTAGTTTTTAAAAACTGCATGGGAATTTCCAAGAAGTGTTATTATAGTGTTATGATAAAGGTTGTTATACCAATATACCTGAAAAAATAAGAATTTATCTCTGGGTAGCAACTCCAACCTTAAGTTCTTCATTGCTGGGGTACATATACAAGCTGACAATTTCCCCATTATTAGAAGACAAGCTGATCACTGCAAAAGTTGTTACCTCCAGAGAATGTTTCACAACTTGAAACTCTGCATGTGAGGAGTACCTTGAGTAAAATTTATTTCTTAATTGTAACTGTTTTTTTTTTTTTCATTCATTACATCTTTTAATGGTGCTGCTTGTACTTCCATATGATCCAGTAATCCCACTCCTAGGAATATACCTAAAAGACACAAATACACTGATTCAAAAGAATACCTGCACCCCTATGTTTATAGCAGCATTTTTTACAATAGGTAAGACCTGGAAACAACCTAAATGCCTAAACAACCAAAAAAACCAGATGATTGGATCAGGAAGCTATGGTACATATACACAATGGAATACTATTCAGCAATCAAAAAAGAAAAGCTAGACGTATTCATAGGAACATGGATGGAACTGGAAGGGATTATGCTCAGTGAAGTAAGTCAGAAGGCAAAAGAAAAATACCGGATGGTTCCTCCCCTAGGAGGAATATAAGGGAACCAAATAAGGATCAAGGAAAGGAATAAGAACAATAATAAAAACAATAAAGACACAAAAACCAAAAATGAAAAGACAAGGACAAATTGGGGACACTTGGTGGGGAGGGAAGGGGGAGAGTTGAGGGCAGATGGGAACACAGGAGACTGAAGTGATGGTGCACTGGTGATATGGTGATGGGGAATACATGGGGATTACAATTGATGTCAAATATATATGAATAAAATAAAATAAAAGACAAAAAAAATGGTGCTGCTTGTATGTGAAAAGGCTAGTAGCTTTTCAGTATTAGTTTTGTACCCACATAGAGTATTAGATTTCCTAATTGTGGTTTCAACTTTGTTATCTACAAGTAAATAATATGGTGCTTTATCTTTTCTGTTGCATATACCTTGTCTTTCTGGAATCCAATCACATCAGTTAACAATTCCAGAATATATTAAATATTCTCTCAGTGGATGTTCTCACTGCATGATTTTAGGTTGCTTTAAGCACACCTAGCCACAAAGGAAATGTAGATATTTGAAGTTTCTCTCTCTATGGTCTATTTAAAAAAAATGTTTTTTGTTTCATATTTAGAATTGTAACTCCAGGATCTAGTTTAATCCTTGGAATATAATAAATGCTTATCAAAATTTTATTGCATGCATAAAACAGTGAAAGGATGAATGAATGGCAGAGCTAGTTCCCCGAGGAAAGTATTCATTGTTGTTTTCTCCTTAAACTCCCTCAGTGCTTTTCTCATTAAGCTTTATTTTATGTCACATTTTTATTCTCAGTGCTCTCTAGTTTTCATAAGTTTTATGTTCTTCATGCTGCCTAGAATCCTAACTACTTATTGTCCAAGCTCCTCTGGAAACTGGTTCTACCTTACCTATTCAAATCTAATTTCTAGCATTCCTCTAACTATAAAATGTTTGCCTATTTTCAATAGGTCATGTCTATTGTTCTACACAAACACACTGAGCATAAAGTGTAAAGATAGTATTAATGTTTTTATACATGCTCCCATTTCTGGCTTCCCAATGCTCTTTCATTTGCTCTTTGTCTAAATTCTGTCCATTATTCATATTCTAGATAAAAGAACATCTCTTTTATAAGCATTACTAATTCTCCTAGACTTTCTTCTCATCCATGTTTCAAAAACACATTTTTTTATGGTCAAGACTGGACATCTTAGTAAGTAAATATATACTATTTTGTGTTGTTGAACATGATTCGTAATTATTCATTTCACTACACAAAAGTAAATTACATTTTGGAGGCAGTAGCTACGTTTTAAGCTGTCAGTTATTCCCTATAGCATCTTGCATAATGCTTAGCACAGAGAAGAGTAAGGTTGCAGTTTGATTGCTGTAAATGATTAAAGCTCATAAACTTGATTCATTTGACCAAAAATAGTTCATTTAAAAATGACCACTAATGCTTTAGGTTATGCATGTTTTCCTGTATTCACCAGAGGCTTCTCTATTACATTGGATTTTGACTGTATTTATATATTTATGTTATCTGCCTGGCCTGCCTAGACATACTTTTTATGACATTACAGGGTTTTAGTATTATCTCGCTGTTCCCTGCATGAGAGGTAAGATGGAGTAATAGATCAGCACTTCTGATCTGTAACAGATTTCTGTTTCCAATCAAGAAATTAGGTTGGTGAATAGGAATGTTCTGGCTCTGTTGCCTAAATGTCATATCAAAAGAGTGTCTGTTTTGAAACATAAGTGATTGGAAAGTTAGCATTTAGCCTACCTGCTAGGGAGACAGGGTAATTATATTTCACTAGACATATTGATACTTGGAATAAATATGGGATTCATCAATTAAGAAAAAGAAATGGATATTGGATAGGCAATATCAGTCACAATATAAGTTTTTAAAATAAAAACAAAAACAGGATTGGGTTTTATATCTTCAGAATAAAAAATGCCTATTTATCTGTATAGAATATATGTTAAATGCTTTGACTAATATATTCATTTAGAGAATGTGTTTAGCAATAGAACTTAGTCCCAGAAAGAAAAATATTGTATTTCACTTATATGTGGAATCTAAAAAAGTTGAATATATATAGAAACAGAAAGTAGAGCAAGGGTTACCAGGAATGAGAGGTGGGGAAAATGGGGAGATATTTGTCTTGGAGTACAAAGTTGCAATTATTTAACATAAGTACATTTAGAGATTTAAGGTGTAACATTATGATTTCAGTTAATAAATACAATACTGCAAATTTGCTCAGAGAGTAGATTTGAGGTGCTCTTATAACACAAAAACAGGTAATTATGTTAACTAGGGTGACTGTCAGAGTCATTCCATTTTATATATGTATTACAAATTATTGTGTTGTACATCTTAAGCATATACAGCTTTTAATTATAATTTTTAATTACAAAAGGAGAAATGATGGAGCCTTCTTAATGGCACTCCCTAAAGTCAGTGCTATCAAGCTATTGGCAGCTACTGCAGCATGAGCTCCATCCCCAGCCAGGGAGCTAACTCACATGGGGCAGCAGACCTCTCCTGCTTAGCTCGCTGCTCCCCTCAGCAGTGTATTTCAATAGATCTGCCTGTTATGCTCCCCACTCTGTCTCTGGTCAATCCTCTCACCCCCTGCAACTCTAGCCTCCACCGCAGTTCTAGTATGCATAAATAGAAATTCTTTTTTTTTTTTAAAGAAAATGACTAACAATAAAACAAAAAATGGGCAAAGGATATAAATAGGAAAATCCTTTTATCAGTTAATAGTAAAGTAATTATGCCTTACCTCACAGATCTGTTTTCTACTTCAGAGTAGGTTTTGCAAGACCCCAAGCTATGGCTCAACTGGCTGCCCTTGGAGGTTCCTCATTCAACATCTTTTTGTTTATACTCTCCTAAGGCTGGTCTACTGGAAACTTGTGAAATGTGGCCGAAATATTTGGTTTTAATTCTTTTTTCCTAATAATTTTTATTTTATGAGGCCCAGAACTTCAAGACATAGAGGAACTGGAGTACACAAATTAACTGACATTTTGGAGAGAATTTGCTCTAATAGATGCCTCTGCATTCAAGTATAGTTTGTTACAGCATTCTACTAAAGAAAGAAACAGAGTAGTTTAATCCAAATAACATCTTTCTTTGTGAATATCCATTTTCTCTGTTAAACCATGTAATCTTTCTATGGTGATATTAATAGGACCATTCCCATTTCTGTTATTAGAAACATCTTTCAGAAATTTGAATCTGTGGGACTGAGATTTATAATAAGAAATATATATTTGGTATTTCCCTGGTATAGAGTTCCTAAAACCTTTGGACTTTTCTAAGTGATAAGAGCAACCTAAGTGTCTCTTGTTAATTGATTAAGTTTGCTTTTGGAGCCCACATATGGGGAAGGGCAGCTTGCTAAGTGAACCCACTATGTGATTAGAGAGTTGAAACTTTCACTCCCACCTTTAGATGGCTAGGGAAAGGAGAGGGACTGATGGTTGAATCAGTTGACAATGGCTAATTCTTCAGTCAGTCATTCTATGTAAAAAGTTTCCACTAAAAATCAAAAGGACAGCATAGGAGAACTTCTGGGTTGGTGAACACATGGACATTTAGGGAGAGTGGCTTGTTTTGTGAAATACCCATTCTCTCTATAACCTATGTAATTTTTCCAGCATGATATTAATTGGAAATTCAACACCCTCCTCTGATACATTGTCATATTTGTTCTTTCATCTGACTGTTCTCAGTTGTGTCCTTTTATAATAAACTGGTTATCTAGTAAGTAAAATGTTTCTCTGATTCAGTGAGCCGTGCTAGCAAATTAATCAAACCTGAAAAGGCTGTGAAACCTCTTAGCCAGTTGGTCAAAAGTACAAGTAACAACCTGGACTTGTGACTGGTGTCTGTTTTGTTTCTTCATATCTACATGTAAGTGAAACAATGTAGTATTTGTCTTTCTCCTTCTGACTTGTTTTGCTCAGTATTATCCCCTTCAGTTCCATTTATGTTGTTGCAAATAGCAAGAGTTCATCTTCTTTCTTATACCTGGGTAGTATTCTGTTGTGTATATATACCACTTTTTTCCACATCTCTGTCCTTGGGCACTTAGGTTGTTTTTTTACTTAGATATTGTAAATGATGTTGCAATGATTATTGGAGTACATATACTATGTACTCCAATGGAGTACATTGGAGATAAATAAATAAATAAATATATATATTTGAATTTTGTTTTTTAAATTTAAAATTTGGGGGGGTAGATATTTAAGAAATTGAATTTCTGGATCTTTTATTTATACTATAAATGTAGTATTAATAAATCTGGTGAAATGTCTATATGTCATAAGTTTCTGTTACTAATTTAAAGATATTTAGTTTTAAGTCTCTTAGGAGTCTCAATTTCCTCTGTTCCAGATTTCATGTGAACTAAGAATAAGAATTCAGGCCAGGGTCTCCCTGGTGGTGCAAGGGGTTAAGTAGCAGCACTATGAAGCTGTTTGCAGCATGAGTTCAATCCCCAGCTAGGGAGGTGACTCACATGGCACTGCTGGCAGACCTCTCCTTTCTTGCCCACTGCTCCCCTCAGTAGTGTATTTCAGTCCATCCGCCTGTTTTGTTCCCCACTCTGTCTCTGGTGGATATTCTCACTGCCTCCCGCTCTCTGTCCCTACACCTCTGGTCTGTATGCTGGTTCTTCTGTGCATAGATAAAAAAAATCTTAAGAAAAAAAAAAGAATTCAGGCTAATGTTGGTGTATTGTATTGTGAACTGAAATCAACCATTGTCATTGATCTCCATAAGATCATTCCTGATAGCATTGCTGTTGCATTATTGAAATCATGAGAAAATACATATGATTTTATTTTAAAGAATTTATATCTGTTATATGTCAAATATTTAAACTCACTAGTTATAAATTGGCCTTTATTTTGTATATGCTATTGGTGGGATATTAGAAAGTTGTGCTCATGTGAAGCAGATTCTTGATGTGTGATCCTTGCACTGTAGTACCTTGACGTCTCTCACCCTATCCACTTAATGCAATTACTTCTCCTCACTGTCATAGATCCAAATGCACCCCCCCCCCACCACCTCTGGATCTGCAGAAATCTTTCTAAAATGTGCTATAAACTTTACTATAAGTCACTGTTATAGATCTTAAGTATCAGCTTTCCAGGGACAGACTCAAAGAATGAGAGCTTTTAGCAATGGTCTGAAAGATGGCTAAGTGAATTTTAATGCTCAGCATTCAATGAACTCTAAGAAGTGAGGTAATTAACAGGGAATAATAAAAAATCTGAAATTAACAGGTCATATTCTTCTGTATTATAATATACTTTATAAAGTTTGTATCCGGTTGTCTAATTATAGTTTTTGTTATTTAAACTTATTAAAGTAGAAGTGGAATATAACATATTATTTTCAGATATATAATGTAAAATGATCTTAACAATAAGTCCAGTTAATAGCCATGCCTACACAGAATTATCTCTCTTTTTCTTGTGAGGAGTACTTTTAAGGTGTACTCTTCACAACTTTCAGATATGTAGTACTGTATTATGAAATATGATCATCATGCTGTATGTTATATAGGTGTTTACTAGTAATTCTATGTATTTATTTCACAGGCAACTTTCTGGGTTGGCTGGATTATAACATATGTCACAGGTCTATTTTCTGTAATTTTCAAGGTTTCAATATGCTCCAGTACCATTAAATATTTGAATCAAGATTGGGTCATTTTCATAACTTTAATGTTAAATGTTTCAGAAAAAAAAAATCACAAAAAAACTGAAAGTGGTTTTTGGAGGAGAAAAGAAGCCTTAAAGAACACAGTGGAGATGTGATAAACTTTTGGGAGTCCTTGAGAACCTCTCAGTCAAGCAGATCATTACAGTCACAGGACAACTTATTCAAAGACCCATACTGCTTTAGTGATTATTTTAAAGGATCTGTGACTGCTTGTTTTTAGATACTTATATGTGGGAAAAAAAAGAAATTAGATGAGCATTTTCCCTAGACATTTATTTCATTAAAAATATCTAATGAATATTATCAGCAATCTAAAAATGAAATTTCATTTTTTAAAAAAAATAATTTCCTATTTAGTAAGGTCATGGCTGTTTATCAAAGGTTATTTTGGTGATGTATTTATTAAATTTTTTACACTTAAATTAGAAAAAAGACCTATAGAAACAGAAATACTTGACCTTAAAGTGTGTCCCATGGAATTATCTGCCTTATTCAAGAACACCTAAAAGACAGAAACTCTCTCATTGTTTAACCTACTTTGTGTGTGTATAGCATCTACTAGAAAAGAAATTGGGTTAGGGACACTCTGTATTCATTTTTATCAGAGCATTATTTCCCTATGCTATAATTGCCTATCTGCTTATTGGTTCTATTCCCTCATTCCAAATAATTCTCTTTAAAACTAGTCTTCTTTTTTGCTAGAAGGGCCTAATTCTTAAAAATGACATTAGAATCTCCCTCTATAATTTTTTCAGTTTCATTGTTAAAACAGTTATCACCATGTTTTTAGTCTGTATGTTTGATACATCAAGTTTATGCCTATTGCATTTTCTTAAAAATTGTGTTTCTCCCATTATGTAAAATAAGTCTATACTTTGACCAAGTAGTGAATGTATTCTTAAATCGCACCTTGTCTAACATATATATTTCATTTTTTTCCATTAAAATTTGCTTAGTAGTTATTTATCTTAATGTCACTTTTAATTTATTGCTTCAGATATATTTCTTTTTTATTAAATATATTTATATGTTTGTGTATATATATTATATGTATTTTACAGCTTGCTCATTTTTGTACAATGTTGGATTTCTCCTCTTAGGTGTCATTCCCACTACCACATCACCTGTGAAACCATTACCATAGACTCTTCTGCTCTTGTCTTCCCTGTTTTGATCCTTTTCACTACCCCTCCTTACTGTATGTCTCCAATTTATAGTTTGCCTTGTCTCTTTTCTTTTCAGATACCTCTTATGGTTTCCCTCTGTTCCTCCTATAAAATGAAACCATCCCATATTTTTCTTTTCCTTCTGACTTACTTCATTAAGCACAATCCCTTCCATCTCCATGCATGTTGCTGTGAATGCATGAGTTTATCTTTTTTGATTGCTTAATAGTATTCCATTATGTATATATACCACATCTTCTTGATCCAGTCATCTGTTCTTGGGCATTAGGTTATTTCCATATTAGTGCTGCAATGAACACAGGAGTGCAGGTTTCCTTTTAAATTAATGTTTTTGTATCCTTTGGGAAGATTCCTATGAATGGAATTGCTGGGTCATGTGGTAGCTCCATTTTTAGTAGCTCCATTTTAGACTCCTCCACATGGCTTTCCATAGTGAGTGGACCAATTTGCTTTCCCACCAGTGGTGTAGGAGAGTTCCTTTTACTCCACATTCTTACCAGCATTTGTTAATTTTTTATTTTTAAACATGGGACATTCTTACTGGTGTGAGGTGATATCTCATTGTAGTTTTAATTTTCATTTTCTTGGCTGTAAGTGATGTTGAGCATGTTTTCATGTGCCTGTTGACCATCTGCATCGCCTCTTTGGAGAAGTGTCCTTTTAGCTCTTTTGCCCATTTTTCCACTGAGTTTTAATTTTTTTTCTTGAGTTGTATAAACTCTTTGTAGATCTTTGATAACAGCCCCTTATCAGTGTGTGGAGCACAAGTAATTTCTCCCAATCTGTAGGTATCTTTTCCTCTTGGTTATTGTCTAATTTTTCTGTACAGAAGTTTTTAAGTTTGATGTAGTCTCACATGTTTATCTTTTCCTTCATTTTCTTTGCTTCAGGGGATGAGTCTTTAAAAATATTGATGATAGGTAGTCATGGAGTGTTTTGCCTTTGTTTTCTCTTCATATTACATGGTTTCAGGTCTTACATTCAGGCCTTTTATCCATTTTGAGTTGGTTTTGTATATGGTGTGAGGTAGTAGTCCAGTTTCATTTTTTTGCATGTAGCAAAAGTTTTCCCAGCACCATTCTAAAAATATGGAACATGGACCTCCCTGGTGTGCAGAAGTTAAAATCTCTGTGCTATCAAGCTGTCATCAGCCACTGTGGTATGAGTTTGATCCCCAGTAAGAGCGCTAACCCACATGGCACAGCAGACCTTTCCTGTCTCACTCACTGCTCCCCTCAGCAGTGTATTTCAGTGGATATGCCTGTTCTGCTCTCCAGTCTGTCTCTGATGAATCCTATCACCCTACACTCACCCATGTCTCTGGCCTAGCCCACAGTTCTTGTATGCATAAATACACACACACACACACACACACACCCAGGTAGTGGTTTGCTCTTACCTTCGTATGAATCCTTCTTTGTGACATCTATCATCCTGCTCAGGGGAAGGGATAGCTGGAAGATGAACAATGTTGAAATCAGAAGGGACATACATTCATGTATCCATCTTCTGAATGTAATCTACTTGAGGGTGGCTAGTGCTTTCATTGTATTCATAATATCCAGGACACTATAGGGAGCATAATAGCAGTTTATTAAATAAAATTATTTAGGCCCTAACCATTTGAAAGTTATGACCCTCACATAATATGTAAGGCATAGGACTACAACTCTGAACTTTAGTTCCCAGACCAATCCTCAGTTTTTGGAAAGCCATCTTTCTATTCTTTTAGAAGAGGGAAAGGAAAATCTATCTTCATGCTTTTGGCTATGAGTCTATAACAATAAAAAATAATTGTAATTTCTTATGGAGCAAATGAATGAATAAATGAATAGATGTACAAGTATGGAAGAGCTCTAGAGAGCTTTTTATCTTTCTCTGTCTGAATTGATTAAGAGGAAAATAAGAGTAAGAAAAGTTGATGAAAAATTAATATGGCAACCAAGCTCACATAGAAAAAGGACATATTGCTTAGCAACTGGAAGTTTTGGGAGGAAAAATTCCAAATTCTAATGGTGGGAAGTGCGGAAGGTAGGTAAATATATGTAGTATCTAATGGGAGGGTTTCTGAGTAATTATTGTGGTGAATACTCTGCTTTAAGAAACATGCTGCTGCTTTCTATCTGCATACATAGAAAACTTAGTCTTGTTTCAAAGTGTGGCTAATGAGTAGCTAAAACGAATGGGTCGTCAAGCTGGGGGCAAGTTTGTCCATTATAAACAGATGTGGTTAGGGACCAACTAGGAAAATTTTTTGCTACTACAGTGCTCTAATTGTTTTGTTTTTTAAATTACCCCAATAATGCATGAATGTATTCTCATTGTAAAGGATTGTAAAATGCAAGAGCAAATCCTGAAATGAAGGTAGTATGTTCTTCCTACCTTCCTTTCTGAGTTGTTTAACTGTTCTGGAGTATGAAATCCATCATTCTGTCCTTCCCATGTATACACATACACATACACACATATCTATATGTGTATATAGATATTTGATTTTTATTTTTTAAGTCAAAATCATATCCCACTAAACTAATTAAAATAAAATAATTAGAAAAAATTTTATGTGATATGTATATAGTACAACTCATTCATTTTTATACCATATATCATATTCTACTCTTAACTTCCCTATTAATGAATATATCATTGTTTCTAGTTTTACCCTAATACATACAATGAATGAGCGATGAATGGCTTTGAATATATTATTGAACATTTTAGAAAGCATTTCTTGAAAATGTAGCCTAGAATCAGAATTGCCTACCCAAGGGATTAAAGATTTAAAATGTATTTCTAAATTGCCTTCTCAAATGAGTTTTAAAAAGACTCTTATCTACTACATGTGAATGTGAAAGCTTCCCTATATCTTTCCCAAATTTGACAGTCTATGCCATCTGTTAAGTGAAAATGCACAGACACAATCTCTAGTGAGCGTGAATATCCTTTATGTTTAATGCCCACTTTATTTCTCCTCTTGAGACTCACCATCTGGCATCCTTACTCAGATTAGTGTTGTTTGCTTTTCCCTAAATTATTTATAGCAGACTCTATATGTTCTGGTTATTAATACCTTGTCTGTTAAATGTGTTGTTGGAATTTATCTTTTTCACGTGTATTTTGCCATTTTTATGCTTTTGCCCCAATTATAGAGGAGTGTTAATGTTTTTTAGGGAGAAATCTGTCATACATACTTGATGTTTTCTGGGTTGTTCTTTTACTTGACAAGACTTTTAAAGCCCAAGGTTTTAAAAATATTTTCCTCTTGCACGTTTGTATTTTTGCTTAATGTTTAGTGCTTTAGTCAAACTGGAATTTGTTTTAGTAAATACTATGAGGCATAGGTAGTGTCTATTTCTTTCATGTAGAAGTTTCCCTACCACTCTTTTTCCTGCTCATTAAAAGTCCAACTTAATGGAAAAATTCTATGTTTGTGTAAATATGCTTATATATCCTATTCAGTTATATGGACTGATTTTCTACCTTTCCATTTTCCAGATTCAATTAGCTTAAGTTCATAGCATACATTCACAACCATTTAGAAATCCTGTCTCACTGGCAATCTTTTTCCAGTGTTTCTGACTTTTCTGGCATTTTCTATTTCATAGAAAGAGGAAACTAGATAGATAAATATATCTACAGTATTTTATTCTCTAGATTTTATGCATTTCTTAATTAGATATAATTTCTGACTAAATATTGCTTATAAAAAGAAGTGTGCTAGCTTGACTCTTGGTTTTTTGACATCACTGTTTCTTTCCTTTTTTTTTTTTTTTTAAAGATTTATTTCTTTATGCATACAAGCACTGGGGTACAGGCCAGAGTCATGGGAGGTGAGAGGATTCACCACAGAGAGCAGGGAGCAGAACAGGCAGATCAAAGGAAGCACACTGCTGAGGGGAGCAGCGGGCACAGCAGGAGAGGTCTGCCGCACCGTGTGGGTCCCCCGCCTGGCGGGCAGCAGGGATCGAACTAGTGCTGCAGTGGCTTTTGTCTGCTTCATAGTGCGTTGCTCAACCCACTGCGCCACCAGGGAGGCCCGCCATCACTGTTTCTTATTTCTTTCTCCCAACTGTCAATAACCTTGAGCATTGATGTAGCAGACATACTTTTCTTGTGTCTTTGGTCAGATTGTTCTCATATGATACCATGAGCTATGATATTTTCTATAGATTTTATAGATGCATTCTTTACTAAACTGAGATGAATTCCCTTTAGTCCCTCCTGTTATTTTTTAAAATCAGCATAGAGCACTGGATACAATCAAATGGATTTTTCCTCTTAGCCTGCTGATAATAAGATACACATTTGTTTTCTATATTTCCGTTGGGGGAGCATTTACTTATTGAAGTTACGTTGGCTTACGACACTATATGATTTGAAGGTATAGGATTACTCTTCTTCAGATGTCTGTTATCATACTATACCCACCACCAAAACACCCATAGTTCTCCATTGAGACCCACTGGGGCCCATCCCACTTTGCTCTGCACCCTCTTCAAGCCCCTCTGGTAGTTTCAATTTTACAATCAGATTTCTCAGGATTTGATTTTGGTTTGATTTTGCTGACTTTTTGTTTTGTTTTTCTATATTCCACATGTGAATTAAGCCATCCAGTAGTAGTCTGTCTCCTTTTAACTTATTTCACTTAGAACAATTCCCTCCCCTTTCCATCCATGTTATTGCAAACAGCATTATATAATATATATGCTATATATAAAACTTAGTAGTATTTCATTGTATGTACCATATCTTTTTAATCCACAGAGCTGTCCTTAGGTATTTAGGTAGTTTCCATAACTTGCCTATTGTGAATAGTGCTGCAGTGAGCATAAGAGTGCATGTATCTCTTTGAATTAGTTTTTGCATTATTTGGATATATAATGAAGAATGGAATTGCTAAATTGTCTGGTAGGTCAATTTCCAATGTTTTGAGAAGCCTCCATAGTATTTTCCATAGGGTCTCGGTCAGTCTGTGCTCCCTCCAATAGTGTTTAAATGTTCCTCTTTCAACATACCTTTGCCAACACTTAATGTTTCTGGTCTTTTTGCTTATATGGGGGAAATTTTTCTACTGCAAGTAATAAATGGTACCTGTGGCTCTTCAAGTTATGTAAAACGTGTCCATTTCAGTAACAGTGTTATTTGTAACTAGGTTGAGCTAAAGAAACACAGTAATAGATTCTTTTTGAACCAGAAGTGTCTTGAATAAGGATCCAGGATAAGCTCTTTTTCTTAATTCTTGTTCCAGTGGTAGCCTAAATTTTCTTCATTGTTTTGTGATGTAGTGATGTCTTTTTACTGTTTGCTAAGTTTTGGTCTTGAATCAAATTCATCATTAGAGTTTTTTTTTTAAGATTTATTTATTCATAAAAACCTAAGGTACAGGCCAGAGGTACAGGGGGTGAGAGGATTCACCAGAGACAGAATGCGGAGCAGAACAGTCAGACTGACTGAAATACACTACTGAGGGGAGCAGCTGGTGAGGCAGAATAGGTCTGCTGAACCATGTGTGTCAGCTCCCTAGCTGGGGATCGAACTCATGCTGCAGTGGATGCTTCATAGTGCTGTGACTTAAGTCCCTGTGCCAAAAGGGAGGCCCTGTCATCAGAGCTCTTACAAACTACCACACCTTGAGAAGTCTTTGGGGGAGACAGACTGTTACCCTGCAATGTGATGTGGGTCCCTTGGATCTTTACAACCTGGTTCAGTTGTCCTGGAAAGGCATCTGAAACACATGAGAGTTGAACATGAACATTTCTGTGACTACCACGAGCAGTAAAGAACTAGGTTTCACTTGGTTGCTACACCTGACTTGGAGAAGTGAAGGCATAAAACCACAAACATTTACACTCTCTTTAGACTCAGTTACATCAGAGTATTTACTAATGGTGACAAAATCACTCCAGTCTTTTTACAATAACTCAAAATACCTAACAAAATTCAAGAAAAGAAGCTTCTGTTAAAATAAAATCATGAATTATAGGACTAAATCCAATATTTCTTCAGAAAGATAAGAAAATATGGTGTGGATTATAGTTATGGGTGTGTGGTATTTCCACATCTCTTTTTTCTTCGGTAAAGCTTTCAATAGCTTCATAATGTCTGGTAACACTTTAGGTAGATACACATTGATGCTTTGGCATCATCCCTCCATCTGTCATGATCTTGTTTTGTGAACATCCTTGACAATTATTCACCTGCATGGTGTGATCACAAGACAGAGGTGTGGTTTTAAGGTTAGTAACTCAGACATGAAGCTCTGTAAATCAACTTTCATTTCATTTCCTAAAGCACAATCCTGAAACTTCTAGGATTTAATGATAAGTAAGTTTGCTTCTCTAAGGATCATGTGGTCTAGATCTGGAAGACAAATCCACATGGAACTTCATTGCCTCCAAAGCAGAAATATTTTCCATGGACAAAGTTCTTAACAAGACCAAACCCACAACTTACAAAACAGGGTCAGCTAGAGCCAACTTGCCCACATTTAAATGAGGAAGTAGAGGCCTAAGTGCAGGAACAGAACCACAACAGAGCCTTCTTTCCAGAAAAAGGTGCTTTTTGATGTATATAATGCTCCTGTTTTTGACAAAAGTGTGAAAAGGCTAGGAAATACTATATAGCACACAAAAGGGTTTCAAAAATAAAAGGCTTTCTGACAAGTGAAATGTTAGCTTCCGGTGGATTCTGGTAGCTATAAGAAGTTCAAGAAGTTTCAAGAAACACTAAATTGTTCATTATTTTAGAAGTCCTTGGGGTTATCAAAATGCTGATAAGTAAGGAATCATAAAATTTTTCAAAAACAGGCACCGTGGGTTAAGTTGCAGCACAATCAAGCTATCCACAGCCACTGCAGCATGAATTTGGTCCTGGCCAAGGAGGTGATCCATATGGTGCAGCTGACCTCTTCTGCCTCGCCCACTGCTCCCATGTATTTCGGTAGATCTGCCTGTCTGCTCCCACTCTGTCTCTGGTGGATTCTCTCACCCTCCCACACCCCTGGCCTGTACCCAGTTCTTGTAGGCATAAATAAATAAATCTTAAAAAAATTTTTTTTTCAAAGACAGTAGTCAGGAACTGCTTAAAATTTCTGCTTTTTGTGAACATGCCATTTTTAACAATTTATTTTATTGCAACTTTAAGAGCCCAGAGGCAGTATCTACTTTATCATTTCAGAGAATTCACAAAGATTTTCTTTTGGCACAAAGTAATTTAGGAATGGCTTAATGTTATGTTATTTCTCAATTGGAAATACAGAATCACTACAAAGCACTTTTTGCAGCCACATGAAATAACAACTTACCTGATTTTTGGAAAATACGTATTAATTTAGAATAGACTGTAGATTATTTTAAACAATATTTGTGAGTTTTTTTGAATAGAGTTCACACCATATTTAGGTTATGATCATTTGATCGCTGATAACTGAAGAAGCATTATTTTTTGGGTGCTGCTAAGCTGAGAGTCAAATTGACAAAGGATGGCTGAAGTTTGTGCTGGACAGCATGGGAGCTTTCGCATTCTGAGGAGGTGGTTGTGGAGCTATCTTGATCTAAAAATGTTGGGTTGCGATAATAGATGTAATCTTGGCTCTCATTTTCAAGTGTGGTTCCAAGAAGTAACTTCTTGTATAACTGTTCTAAAAGTTCAAAAAAAAGAACTTTCATTTTGATTTCAAAAAATATTTCTTTAAGAAGGCTGATAACTTCAAATTGTAAATATTAATCTTAGAAACACAACAACTCTCTAAGATATTTCTTCTGTAAAAAACGCTGCTTGGCTACACTGGTCTTTTCTTTTTTCCTTTCATTTTCTGTAAATAGCAAAGGTTTTCCCAGCATCATAGTGTTGTCCTTTTGATTTTGCCTGCAAAATATTTTTCCATCAGATCTTAAAATTGCTACCTCCTCATCAGATGACTTCTCAAATGTCATTTCCTTAGAGACCATTCCTGAATCACCTGTCTAAAATAGCCATCACATCCTGACACAACTCCATTCATTATTCTGAGTGATTTTCTATCTCCTATCCTTGTGTGATAAGTTGGTGTTTGTTTGTCTCTCCCCTGTTAAAAGGAAAAGTCCCACAAAGGCTAGTGATTGCATTTATCTTGTTCACTGCCATCTCCTAAGAACAGTGCCTAGGTCCTAAGCCCTTACTAAATGAACAAAAATAAATACATTTACCTCACATGTTTTCCATGCTCTGCCTCCTTCATGCACAAAGAATCTGAGGGTTACTGAACTTGCAGGAAAGTCCTGAACCATCACTAGCATCTCAAAGAACACCCTCAATTCCAGGCTAGGCAGCCTGGAACAAAGCAGAGCCTGAGGGCTCATCAGATGTACTGGCATCTGAGAAGCTGTGAGGAGCTCCTGCACAAACATCCTTTCCTAGTTTCCTGAGAACAGTCGCTTCCCCACTCTTAAGGCACTGGTACCTCTAGCTCAATGGCCGCTCTCACTTTGGAGTATTTACTTTCTAGTATTTAACTAGGTGTTCTGAGAAACCTTTACAAGTGTGTATTTCAAGATTTTTCCTCATCAAAAAAGAGACCCTTTAGCCCATGTGAGTAAGATAATGGAGTAATGACTGATGAGGAACAATGTTAATCATGACTGCACCAGGGAAAGCTAGGCAAAGGTCTGCCTACCTCACATAAAAAGGGGAGAAAATGCGTCAGTAGTAATTCAGAGACATGAAAAAAGGAACAGAATATCCTAAGTAAAAGATTTAAATTACTGTTATAACATCTCAATTTTGAGTCATATAGTATTTTGTATAGGGTAAGTGGTCAAGGGATTCACTGTTTTCTAAATCTCAATATACTGAAATTTCTCCTTCACTTATCATATATCTAGTTATAGATACATCTTTAGAGAAGTGACTTTCTTTTTTGATTTTGCAAATGTTTAAGATAGAGATATATTCTACTTGGTTATGATGTAGTCCTCAATTTTCTGCTTGATTTGGAAAGCTAATATTTACTTTAAGATTTTAATATTCATGCTCATGAGTAGGAATTGGCTTATGCCTCTTTTTGCTTCCATACATGCTGTGTCCTTTGTGATAGTACTTTTGCTATTTTTACAGAATTACTACTTATAAATTTTCTCATGATTTTTCCTGCTCTGAAGCAGTTTATATATAATGTGGAAAATATTTTTTGAAGTTGATAAATTCCCCTGTGAAACTACCAAGACCTAGAGTTTTAAAAGAGTAGATTTGGGGCCTCCCTGGTGGCCCAGGTTCAAGTCTCAGTGCTATCTAACTATTGCCAGCCACCACTGTATGACTTCGATCCTCCACCAGGGAGCTAACTGACATCACACAGCAGAGCTCTCCTGTCTTGCCTGCTGTTCCTTTAAGCAGTGTGTTTCAATGGATCTGCCTGTTCTCCTCCCCACTCTGTCTCTGGTGAATCCCCTACTCCCCCACCCCCACACCTCTGGCCTACATCCCACAGGTATGCATAAAATAAAAAATAAATAATTAAAATAAGAGTAGATTTTAACTGCTTTTACTTCTTTTAGTAACAATTATTTTTATACTTAATAGCAATAATTCTGATTTTACTAATTTTGCTTAATATTTTCATTCATCAATTTAGTAAACTATATATATTTTCTCTTTAACTTTCTTTTGGTCTATTTTGTTAATCTTTCAGTTTTCTTAAGTGTGATAGGATGAGAAAATGAATTATTTGCTGCCTTGATTTTTATTTAAGGTCCAAAGGCCAGAGCAAAATAATATGATAGGGACCCCTGCATTTCAAAATGACAGGCTAGTTCATTTATGTACAACTGACAATAGAAGTAACTGAAAAACAGTTTTATGACATTTTGGCTCCATCTTCAAATTGAAGGAATGTAAAGATTGAGGTTGGAGAGCTAGAAAGAAAGATATTTTGAGGACATGTTGCTTGGTGGCATTTTCCACCCACATTTCCCTCCACACTTGGTATGTGGGGTAAGCGGATGGGAGGACGGTATCTTCCCTCAATCTCCAGACAAACTGGAAAGGCTTTAAGAGAACCTTTTGTAAAATTTCATATCCTTGCCTTCCCCTTTTGTTTCTGAGGTTGGGTTCAGTAAAGGGACAACTTTTATTCTGCACCAAAGCATGAAAATATGTGGCTTTAGCTATTTAGAGTAGAGCAGTAAGTGCATGCTCTGCCAATGCTAAGTAGAGGGGAGTTTTCCTAGACCCGATGTGAGTCATAACAATGGAAGAATATGACTTTGCAGACCAAAAAAATAAAACACCAAAACCAAAAAACTGATATAACCCTTAGATACTGAAGCTGTATCTGAGGACAAATCCTAAGTGACCTGACTGTGATGTCAAGGGATCTACACTGGGATGTTCATACTGAAGAAAACTCTATAAACTCCACAAAATAACCCATGAAGTCAGCAATGTTTTCAGCAAAACCAAGGGTACTATCGACACATCACAGCATCTCCATTAAAGTAATCTCTTTTGTCTTTATTCTGTCTCTGACTTGGCCCAATTTCAACCCTAGATGTTTCTAAAGTCACAGCTAAAGGTTGGGTATGAGTGAAGAGGAGCTGATAAAGCAAGGACAGAAATCTCCACACACACACTCCCTTCCTCACTGTCAGAGTCCCAGCCTGAAATGAGCCTGAGCTAGAGAGGGAAGAACTGAAACATTAAATGTAACCCAATATACACCAAAAGGGACTTTTTACTTATCAAAATAAGACTGTAGTTGTCAATGAGACAAGAGATCTTTTTTTTAGTTTAAGTATTTTTAGAAAAACTATTTTTTTCCCAATATTTTATGTAGGACACTGGACTAATGAGACTATAAAGTAGATTTATTATTTTGTATTATTTTAAATTGAGGTAATATTAGGATACCTTCATCAGTATTGTCACCATAGGGCACCCACCACCAAATCCACCAACATAGTCCATTGTGCTCCCTTCTTTGTTCATATCCCTCCCTCACACCCTTTCCCTGATGGATACTTCAGTTCTATAGTCGGCCTTCCAGTGTTTGTTTTTACGCTTGTCTTTAAGTCTTAGTTTGGTTTCTCTATATTCCATATATTAGTCTAACCATTTTGTATTTATCTTTCTCCTTCTTATTTATTTCACTTAGGATTTCAACTGACAATGAAAAATAAATTTATGTTATAGCAATTTTAACAGTTTATCCCAACAATTTGTTAGTTCAGCTTACAGCTCAAATCTTTCATCTGTTTTTGACTAATATGCATTTAAATTATGAATTCTTGTGAATATTAACTGTATTCATAGATTATTACAATTTCATAGTCACTTAATTTATAGTTTCAATTTTAGTGAAGTTCTTTTGCTATTTATTGTTAGTTTCTAATTTTACTATAATTTTGGTGAGAAAACTTACCCTGTATGATTTCCACTTTTGAAAAATCAAGATTATTCTTGTGATCCAATAGAGAGTTCTTCCTGGATGCTTAAATCCAGAATCAAGAGAACAAATCCAGAAGGTTTCCTGCATGAAATTTTATCTCCTCACTCCCTTGTCTCAGAAACCTCAGGATGCAAATTCATGCCTGTACATGTTGGTCCTATAGCTCTTTCAGCTTATCCTTTCCCTAAAAGAATCCAGCACTTCTCTGATGTATTATGTCATGTAGTGTTTTGAACCTTGTTATGGTCTTGGAGACGGAGTTAGGTTAGGGTTAGAGTCTCTGCTTTAACTATTTTGTAGTTGTTTGTTGCTAATCTGTAGAAATACTCCAATAATTCATTTTTAGAGTCTTGGATTTTCAACAGAAGTGATCATATCATGATACGTAAATAATAACACATTCTTTCTTTTTAATATTCTTTCCAGTTTTTTTTTAAATATCATGCTCCTGCCCTGCCTTCAGGGCAGAGGGGTTTCCCTGTTACCCTCCCCCAGCTGCTGTGAGCTTCTGACAGTGACTAACATGACAATGGTGTTTGGTTGCTCTTTCACCTATAAATTAAGGTTTTGATTTCAGAGGGAAGTTGAGCAGAACCTTTTGGTTAAGTCTGTACCCCTAACAATGTCTGCCATTCTCCAGGATTCTCACCCATTCTTTGTGTGCCCAGCAGAGTGAAGAGCCTGTAAGAAGGTTCAACTTATGATGGGGTTATGTCTCGATAAACCCATCATGAATTGAAAATATCTTCAGTCAAAAATGCTGGGTGGGGCAACATGAATGGAGCTGAAGGAATTATGTTCAGTGAAATAAGTCAGAAGGAAAGAGGAAAATATTGGATGGTTTCACTTAAAGGAGGAATATAAGGAAACCAAACATAAGGGTCAGGAAAACAAAAGACAAAACTAGCAGACAAACTATGAGTCACAGACATACAACAGGGGAAGGGCAGAGAGAGAGGTCAAAACAAGGGAGGGAAGAGCACAAGAAACTATGGTGATGGCTCACGGTGATGTGGCCCAGGGAATTTTATGGTGAATACACCAGAGGGGAGTCATCAAGCATGAACAAAAATGAACAAAGTAAAAAAAAAATAAATTTAATAAAAAACAAAGCAAGAACAAGACAAAATGCTGAGTGGGAACTGGGACACACTATTACTGCTCAGTATCACTACTGAGAGAGCATTCTACCTTGGTTTCTAATGAATGCTTCGCCACCACACTATCTTCCAAGGGCTACTCATTGTCTTGCAAGCTCACACTCAATATCCTGTATTGTCAATTTTTCCTATCAAATTCTTACTGGTATGTAGCTTTGTTTGCTCCAAATAAGAAAGTAACTATATTTATAATACTTGTGGACACATATCTCTCCTTAGATTTTAGATTATTTGGTTGTCCTGTGATCTCAGTTCTCTGAAGAGTTAAAATCTTCACCTTGCATCTTGATTTTTTTTTTTAAGTGAGGTAACATTGTTTTACAACACTGTATATGATTCAGAGTTACAGGATTGCACTCCTTCAAAGTATGTTACTATACCACACCACCAAGTCATCCAAAATTCTCCATCATAGTCCATTGGGCATCCTTCAGTTTTACTCCCACACCCTCTCTCCTGTCAGTATCATCACAGCTAAAGTGAGATTTCTACGATTTGTTATTGGTTTGGCTTGATATGACACCGTTTTGCTTCTCTACATTGTACATATAAGGGAAACCATCTGATAAATGTCATTTTCCTTCTGACTTATTTAATTTAGCATTATTTCCTCCAGTTCCATCTATGTTGTTACAGATGACAAGAGTTTATTATTTTTATAGTTGGATAGTTTTATATATACCACATCTTCCTCGTCTATCTTTGGAGACTTAGGTTGCTTTTATAGCTTTGCTATTTAAAATAGTGTTACAATAAATATAGCAGTGCATTTATCCCTTTGTACTAGTGTTTTTTAAAGTTTGGGGTCAACGCCTAGGAGTAGAATTGCTGGATCATAAGGTACATCCACTTTTTAAATTTTTAAAAGCTTTCCTATGTTTCCCATAGAGATCGGACCAGTCTACATTCTCACCAACTGAGTGGTTGACATAGGATACTAGCTTCTTGTCTACTGTTATGAAGTACAAATAGTCTCTGCTACTTGGTAGGGCATTTTGTCAATATTTTTGAAAGTTTTTTTTTTTTTTTTGACTATAGGAGCATTTTAGCTTAATATAGTCTCGTGTTATTTTTGCATTTGTTTCCCTTGCCTTTTTGGTAGAGTCCTCAAAGACATCCCTGAAGCTAAGTTGGAGGGTTTTGCCTACATTTTTTTCTACGTATTTTGTGGTTTCAGGTCTGACCTGTGAATTTTTAATTCATTTTGAGCTAAGTTGTATGTATGGTGGGAGATAATGGTCTAGCTTAATTCTTTTGTTAGTTTTATTTTTTTGTTGTTGTTTCACATCTTATTCTTTTGTTAGTTTTAATTGCTAGTTGCAATTCTTATTTCTTTTGCTAGTTTTCCTTATACCATTTGTTGAAGAGACTTTACTTTGTCTATAGTTTACTGTTGGCTCATTTATTAAAGATTAATTGTCAATGTAACTGTGGTTTTATTTATGGACACTCAGTTTTACTCCAGTGGTTTGTTTTTTCCATTATACTGTTTTGAATATTATTATTTTGTAGTATAGCTTGAATATGGGAGTGTAACATATCTGCTCTTTTTTGGTCAGGATTGTTTTGGCTATTTGAGGTCTTCTGTGGTTCCATATGAATGAATTTCAGTAATGTTTGCTTTATTGCTTTGAAGAATAGATCAAAATTGCATTGAATTTTATATTGCCTTGGATAATACGGCCACTTTGACATCTATGAATTCGGAATATCTTTCCATTTCTTTTTTTAACATGTCTTTTACCTCATTTATTTAGTTTATTCTTCAGCCTTTAGTACTTTTGATGTGATTGTAAATGGAATAGTTTTCTTAATGTCTTTCTCTTTTAGTTTGTTTATATCTAAGAAGGAATGCAACAGATATTATTACATTGATTTTTTTTTTAACCTGCCTGTGGCTGCATTGATTTATTGTTTTTAGTAGGTCTTTTTTTTTCACTTTGTAGATTATCATGCTATCTACAAATGATAACTTTGCATCCTCTTTCACAATTTGAATTTCTTTCATATCTTTATTGTCTAATTGCAGGTGTTTCTACTGTATGCTGTGGCATGCAGTGTGGTGCCCTTGCTAAGCAAGCTATGATGTCCTCAGGTGTTCCATCTATACACTCTGTACAAGTTGAAAGTTGTGGGAAAGACAGAAAGGGCTCACAGGAGAAAGGCAGATGTTGCTCAAAACTCCTAAGACCAGGCATAAGCAACCTTTGTGTATTTTCTTCAGCAGGTTGCATTCTGTGGAGAAGCTTGCACTCTCTGGCTGGTGAGATCTAGATGGCTGGGATGTCACACTGAGAGTCAGGAGCCTCTTTCTCCTGGTCATCAAAGCTAGGTTGGGAGTCCCTTGCCAGCAGCCAGTCCTTATTTTTAAAAATAAGTTTTCCATCCCAATTCTTTCTCCTTTCCTCCTGGGAATCCAAATCCAAATAATATATATTAATATTGCCTTACATCTCATGGAGACATTTATTTTTAAATTTTTCCCCCCTCTAGATTGATTTTCTACTGTTAAGTTTTCATTAGTTCTTTATTACTGCATAAAAAATCATTCCAAGAGTTAGTGATTTAAAACAATAATCATATATCTCATAGTAACTGTGAATCCAAAATTTTGGATCATCTAAAATTCTGCATTTCTTCAATTAGGCAGTTTCACTTAAGTTCTTTTTAAAAAAAATTGTGGTTTTTTTTTTTTTTAAGATTTATTTATACATACAAGAGCTGGGGTACAGGCCACAGTCCAGGGCAGTAAGAGGACTCACCAGAGACAGAGTGGGGAACAGAACAGGCAGACTGACTGAAACACACTGCTGAGAGGAGCAGCTGGCTAGGCCTGAGAGGTGTGCTGTGCCTTTTGGGTCCCCTCCCTAGCCTGCTGTGTTGTGGGTCCAAACCCTAGCCAGAGGCAGGGATCAAACTCATGCTGCAGTGGCTGTGGTTTGCTTCATAGAGTTGCCCAACCCATGGCACCACCAGGGAGGCCCCAGTTTCACTTAATTTCTTTTATGAAATTGCAATTATTTGAAAGTTGATTAGAGCTGGGGAGTCTACTTCCATGGTGGTTCACTCACAAAGCTAGCAAGTTGATTTCTCCTCACTTCAGTTTCTTTATGGGTCTGCTTGAATTTGTACTGAAAGAAAAGATCATGGAAGTAGCCTCATCTTGGAATAATCAATCCAGGAGACCAAAGCATAATCTATAATGTTTTTATAACCTTAGAAGAGACACAACTTCACTTTCATCATGTTCTATTTGCAACATAAGTCAACCCTATTCATTGTGGTAGCTGAATTCAGAAGCACATGAATGCCTGGAGGAAAAATTCATTGGGGGATGTCTTGGATACTAGATACTATATCTACCATCAAATCTACCTACCCTTCCATCAGCAATTTGCACTCTTTTTAAGTCCTTGGAGTGATTTTTTTCCCCCTCAAATTTCAGATCATTTAGGTCTTAAATTTCCAGTTGTTTCTTAGGAATAGTTTTCACTTCTTTGATAGGGTTTATCTTCTGTATACTCATAATGATCATCTTTTCCTTTATTTGAATATGTTTATAATAGCTTTTTAAAGTCTTTTGTAGTATTTTAAAATTCTTTAAAATACTAACCCATAAGTCATCTCAGGGTTGATTACTATTTCTTTGGACTACAGTTCACATTTTCATACTACTTCACATATATAATAAACTTTTACTACATGCTAGATTTTTAAAGCTTCCTTGCATTCTGGATTCTTTTATCACTTTCTGAAGAAATATTTTTTTTTTCTTTTAACATACCATTAAACTTGGTGGGACTCATACTTCAAAACTTATCTTCCCTGTGGTGAGCAACAGTTAACCTTTCTTGACTTTTTCAAACTAGTTACTGCTTTGTGCTCTCTACTGTTCCCTTGAGGTTGCCCATACATATCTGTAGTTTAGAAGTTAGCTTAGTATTTGAGCAGTTTATATGTAGCTTTTTAGACCCTTTGACTGTGGTCCCTTCTTACTGGAATTTCCTTCTTAATTTTTAGCTCTCTCCCAGCCCTTAATTCTGTTTTCTGATACCTCAAGTTGCTAAGATTTTCGTCTTTAATTTTCTGCTTGAGTTATCGTTGTCTTATGCTGCCAGCAGAGCACCCTCAGAGGAAAAGTGAAACATGGGTATCTCACTCAGTAGAGTTCCTTTCTTTCATGGATTACTTATTTTCCAATTTTCTGATTTTGGTGGTTCCTCCACACATTTAAAGAACTGTTTTCATACTTAATCTAGATAGAAACATTTCTATATGCAGGAGGGTTAGATAGTCCAGCTACTCTGCCACACAAGACTAGAACCTCATTCATTTTTGAGTGAGACATAAACTAGCATATTAGAAATTTTGAATCCCTGAGCTGCTTATTCAATGATGTGCTTCACTGTAAAGATGACAAAAAATGAGAGTGTTTCATTGGGAGGAGGGATGTAATCTGACTTGCAGTTATCCATAGGTCTCCCTTCTCTTGGGCTGTTCAGTTTTTTTAGTGAGATACCCTCCAATTTCCTGTATCACTGTGGACAGGGTCTATATAAACCTATTTTTCAGAATGTGGTAACTTAATAGGCCTGACAGTGTTTATTATGTAAGGCTTCACAGATCCCTCTGTTTTAAACATGGCCCCAGCGGTAATTTGTGATATAAGACAAAATTTGTGTTTTGTTCAACATTTCCAAAGATTTTATTTACCTACCATTCCAGGGGCTTGGGAAGAATGTTTTAGACTGTGAATGACAAAAGAAATTCGGTAGAGGCCTAAGAACTTATAAAAATGTCCAACCTATGTTTTTCTCTGAGCTACGTACTGAAGTATTTCTGAAATTCTGTGGATAGAGTTAGATTTCTTATTGACTTCTCCCATTGCATATATGCATATATTTGTTCATCTGTTTCCCGCTTCTAAGATGTAGTTGCTATTATTTTTCCTTTATTTTGGGGGGTTATATGCCTTTGTTCCATTTCTGGTCATTTTTGATGAGAGCTAGTAAGGAGTGAAGATAAAATGCAGATTCAGTTCTTGTTCCATCTGTTTAAAAATAATCTTTTATTCTATTTTTAAATTAAAATAAACCTCACAAATAAAATACATTTTTTAAAACTTCAGTTAGTAGCACGTTTACAAAGGTTAGCATGAAAAGCATAGGTGTCAAATGACTGTTGATTGCAAATATCAATTCTACAGTCACCTCTACACCATCAAATGGTATTTCCCCTGCTATTTTCTCTAAAGTAGCAGGAGAGAAGGCTTCCCGTCACTTTCAATGTAATATGCTTGCTTTGGATTTATGTTGTAGAAGAATTCCACAACAGACAAGTACCTACATGCAGTATTGCCACTTCAGATTTTGCTTCTGAGAGGTGTGACTAAAAATGGCCTACCAACTATTTCTTGTCCATTCCTCTACAGCCAGTACACATCAAGGAAGTTTATTTTACGAGAACAAGAATTTATATTAGAGAACTTTATAGACTTGTTTTGCTTATTAACTTGAATTTTTTTCTGCTAAGTATCAAGTTGAATATTTTCAGTCTTTCACCAAACAATCCAGTATTTAATGACAATTATATGAATTCATAAATATTGTTTATTCATTTTGTATATTGGGTGTCCTCATAAAATTACTTTTGAGAACAGTTTTATGGGTTTTCACTACCAAATAAGGCTCACATTTCTATTACTTACTGACTGGGGTTTTATTTTATTTTGGTAGTTCACCATTATAGAAGGAATGCTCTTAATAATAAAAAAAATCAACAAATTAGAGGAGCATATTGATCTGTGTTCACTAATGTTATCAGGATTAATGTTTTTAGGGACAATCTGAAAAATATTTAGTGGATGTTGGAGGATGTTAAAAAATAAAAAAAAGTCTAGAAGTAACACCTGTGAAGTAAGATCAAATAAAGGACCTAAGTTAATTAGCAGGAAATGAGATGTGATATAATAGCATAATGTCCTTTTATATACAGAGTTATTAAATAATATAATGACTAATTGTTCATTATTGTTGAAATTTCAAAAAAATGTCATTGTTAGAAATATGAATGCGAGGCCTCCCCAGTGGCACAAGGGGTTAAGGCACAGTACAATGAAACATCTGCTGCCACTGCAGCACCAGTTCAATCCCCGGCCAGGGAGGGGACCCACATGGCACAGCAGACCTCTCCTGTACTGCCCGCTCCTCCCCTCAGCAGAGTATTTTAGTAGATTCACCTGGTCTGTTCCCTACTCTGTCTCTGGTGAAACCTCTTACTCTACCACCTCTGGCCTACACCACAGTTCTTGTATGCATAAATAATCAATCTTAAAAAATATATAAATGATATATTTAATACTTAGAAATATAGCCTGAAGATTGATGTACATTTGACCATTCCTGATGTGATACATCTCTTGGGAAGAAGAGCTTTTGATGTAGTATCTTCTCTGTCATGAATAATCATATGTCCTGCCTTTAAAAAGAAGGCTGGATTGGTTGGTGTCCCCAAGGCCCTTTCTAATCTGTAATTCCTTGGGTCACTTCTGTTGCTGGCCTTCTGCGCTTGGGAGTGAAGGAGACATAGCAAGTACCTGCCCTTTGGGGAGCGCCAACAGTGCCAAAAAAAGGCAGTGCAAGCTGCAGCGCAACAGCATCTCTTGCAGTTGAAGACTTCATTCAAAGGTGAGTCAGGTCAGCATGCACTCAAGTCTTCTCTCTTTCCTCCAGCTCTCACTGGGTTCAGGTGCGAGAGCCCTGGGGAGCAACCACAGGACACCTTCCTCAGCCACTGATAGAACCTTTGCAGAGGGATGAACAAGTGATAGCTGATTAGCCTGTGCAGGGTGGGGAGAACGCAGGGAATGCACTCAAGGAGGGATGAGTTGTAAACACCCAGGACTCTTCCTCACCCTCCCGCAGGACCGCCGAATGCTCCTAGTGCTGCTGGGCGCCTGCCACTCCCAGAGCCAGCGTCCCACTGCTCACGGTCGCTTTTAGGCTCCCGGCTCCCGCGGGAGGGCTCGTGGGATGATGCTCTGGTCCCCGTGTCTTCCCCAAGCTCCAGCATCCGGAACCGCCCTAGCCTGCAGCGCAGTCACCGCCGGAGGAGGAGAAAGGAAAAAAGGGAGGGGGGCTGGAAAGGCTCCGAGGAGGGAGGAGGGGAGGTGGGGAAGGAAGGAGTGAAGGGGGAGGGAATCACTCTCCTTTGCAGTGCCTCCGCCTCTTGCCTCTTCGCTCTCCGGCGGGCGGCGACACCGGGTTCTACCTCCACACTCGCTTCCAGCTCCTCTCCCCCTTCTCGGCCCGCCCTCTCTCCCGAGCGTGCAGAAGGTGCGCCGTAGTCCGCGCACCGCCGGGGGCGCCTGGGGAGGCGGTGGCGGTGGGTGTGTGAGTGTGTGTGAAGGACGCCACCTCTCGCTCCTGCGTTCGCAGGCGGCGGCGGGCGGCGGGCTTCTAGCTCTGGCATCGGCGGCGACAGCGGCGGCGGCTTCCGGAGTCCCGCCGCGAAGATGCTCAAAGTCACTGTGCCCTCGTGCTCCGCCTCGTCCTGCTCTTCGGTCACTGCCAGTGTGGCCCCGGGGGCTGGGAGTCTGGTCCCAGATTACTGGATCGACGGCTCTAACAGGGATGCTTTGAGTGATTTCTTCGATGTGGAGGCGGAGCTGGGACGGTAAGGTCGGGGGCGGCACACTGGCGCGCACCCGGGGTGCCCTGGACTTGGAGCACGATGCTCTGCGCGCGGGCTCAGCCTTTGGTGGAACCGCGAGAGACTGTACCTCTTGCAATGGCAGGTCCCGAGGATGCGGGAGCAGCCTTCCTGCCCTTCGATTTCTTCCGCTTAGTGTTTGGGCAAGAGCTGTGCTTCGTTCGAGTGAGAATCAGGTCTCCTGAGCGCCCAGGCTGGTGCAGCTGCAAACTGTCAACTCTCTCCTAGCCTCCTTGCTCTCCGGCTGCCACTTCCCTTGGGTAAAAGCTCCCACTGCACGTGGGCCCTGCTTTCCCAATTGGCATCTTTGCTCATGATTGTAACATACCAGAGAGTCCTGTTTGCTAGTTTATTTTTTGGGGGGTGGGGGAGGGGGAAACAGAGGGTTCCCCTACAGATCATAGCAAAATTATTAAATTCGATTCTTCTTCCTTCCTCTCATCAAGTTCTCCGAAGCAAGTGGCACTAGAAATTAAACTTAAATACTAGCTTTCCTGCAGAGTCTGCTAGGCTCAGGAGTGAGGGGGGAATGAATCATTTAAGAGTTGAAGGCAGAATAATGAATTAGTGTGGCTTTAAAGAAAAAGCAGCACGTGGGATCCAAGCAGTGGTAATTAGTGAGAAGAGTTCTGTTGCTCTTCTTTCTGTGCTGAAGTGATTTATTTAAATTATGTATGCAAAAAAGCCATTTCCCTGGGGTGGCATAAATGTCCCTGTCCTCCCTCCGAAGATCCTAACAGGTAGTAATTTTGCCATGTGAATGATGCCATATGTTCTCATATTTGTATCCATTGAAATTACCTTTTCTTTACCTTCTTTCGTTTTTCCTTCTTTCTGTTGTTCATCGGTGAGGAGACTTTTTAAAACTCATTTTAGGTCCAGGTCCTTTATTATAAGCAACTGAAGATTCAATTTCAACTGTTGACAAGTTGAAGCTTTTGTACTAAGTACTTCTTTGCAATTTCAATTTTCATTCTCTCTTTGAAGGGAAGAGTTTAACAGCCATTTTCTTTTTGATGTCTTTGGGGGTTACAGAACAGTATTGTGGATTTGGTGCTTAGTGGGAGGGGGGTGGTGCTTAGTGGGAGAGGGTAAGGGTCACCTTCTGACCCCAATTTGTCATTACTATTATGGGATCACTGAGTCGGAAAGGCAGATTTTCTTATTGAAAATTTACCAGTTTATTCAAATCTCGTATTTTGAGATAGTTTGAAAGTACACATCAATATTTTGTTTTTCAGTGTTCATGTGAAGATCTGGTAATGTATGCATTCACTAGTGGGTTGAAAATGAAATGGTTCCTTTGGTAATGTCTAAAACCTGCCATGATTGTATGAGTAGTAGCAGTTGGAGCACTGTAAACTTCTGATTCAAAAGACAGTCTACTTAAAATGGTCTAGTTGGTATTTCAGAAACTGCCACCTGGTAGTGGATGTGTCTGTGGTGCTATGGGGATTGTCCCACCACCGAATCCAACTGCTTTATGAATAATGTCTGCTATGATGCCTCTGACTGCCTCTGACTTATCATCAACACAATTATCTTTATGAATAACTTCACCGTCAAGAAACTCAAGATATTTCATTTAATTTGAGTGCTGGGGAAGTGGGTAGGGAAAAAAAATCCTGCTACTTAAATACATAGATTGGATGGTAGACTTCGTAAGGGAAATCTAAGGAATTTAAAGTTCATTAAAAAGAAAATCTTGGTGTAACATTTGCTTTAAAGTTTGGAGGGCAAAAATGCAAATCAATTATTTATTGCTAAGACTTTCACTGTGATATCTAGTCATTTGAATTACCTTGAAAAATCACAGAATTAAAGTATTCTGAGGAAAAAAAGCTAAAAATTCATATTGCTCTGCTTTTCAGTAGGCTTGTATGCTAGGTAATTTATTTGTGGATGACAGTATTAGTGTGGTGCTTATAGCATTTGGTTAAAATGTTGAGAAATACTTCATAATCAGTTATTTTTTCATAAATCCATTAGTGTTACAGATATAATTACTAAGAATCTGTAATTCCAGAGAATGTACCATATTATAATTGTTAAGTCCTGACTGAATGACATCAGTCCTCTTTCTTCCTGTGCTAGTGATAAAGTAGAGCGAGTAATAAATTTGAGGTGAAGTCTTTACTATTTATTCCCAGTCTTGGGTCCAATTTGCCTGCTATTGGTGACTATAAGGACATAAGATTCTAGGAGAGCAATCTTCCTGGTGTTGTGTGGTGCCATTGTGGTTAGTTCCAGGGTATAGACAACCCCTCTAGATTAAGTTAATTTATTAGTAGTCAGTCCTCTGTTATTGTCATTTGTTGTGAACTAGTGACTCTTGAATTCAAGGCAACATACTCTGAGAATGTGTTTGGGAATTTTAGGGACTCAGTTTCCTAGGCTGTAACCACTTGAAGCTCCTGAATGGTGCTCAGGCAGCTCTGATCTATGTGGTCATTCCCACCAGGGCAGGTGCGAGGGCTTTTGTTTTGAGCAGTGGGGTTAAAGGGTGGAGGTGGAGGGGAGGGGGATTATTTAAGAGCATCATACAAATTAACTTTTCTAAAATCACAATACTGCTTTGTTTATAGAATTTGTCAGTTTATAAAAATCATAATACAATAGCAAATTCAGTTCTACCTAAAATGATGAATTGGCCATGATCCCATTCAGGTCTTTATACCCTAGAGAGTAGTTGGTCTTTTGCCCAGTGATTTGGGAAATTGGTATTTCAGAGGCTTTTGCAAGGGTGGAGGAAACTTCTAGTCCAGATACTATCCAAGGCACGTGGAGGGAAAGGGTTTGGCTTGGTCTTCTTTGCTGTGTGGTGGGGAGTTGGCTCTTTGTGACTAAACCCTTGTCCTGTTTTAAGTGATTTTTCTACCTTTTGTTTCTGTCTCTTGTATAGAATTGAAAGAATGTAACAAAATCTGATGTTTTTCTCTCTCCTCCCCTCCTCCCATACATACATAAATTCAAGGAAACCAAATTTGGAGAGAAGGAGAAGAGTATATTAAATTATTTTGGAATCAATTTTTTACACATATCTTTTTCACTTGCTATGGTTTCTTTAGGCTTGTGACTTTTTATCACTTTTTAATCACTTCCAACTTCTAACCTGATCCTTAATAAATGTACACTTATATGACAACCCCATTGAAGCTTGATTATACTGGATCCCTTGCTATAGGTATTACTGCTTGAGAACCAAATGGATTTAGATAATGAAACATACCTATAAAATGGAAATGAGTTTGTCAAGCAATGTTCATTATTACCAACAATATACTAATATTTACTATTCTATTGTTTGACTTAATTTGATTTTCATTAACAAATATTGACTGGATCAACTTACATCTTGTGAATAGGTTGTCTGTTTTAAAAATGTTTTACATTACAGAGCTGTGTTTGCCAATCCTTTTGAAAAATGCCTTTCAGATTAGTTGGTTACGATGAAGTTTTCCTATTCTTCAAGTCATTATTGGGTTTCCCTTTTGAAACATAAAACTGGTGTTTCCTTAAGATGTGTATTGGGTTTCCCTTTTGAAACATAAAACTGGTGTTTCCTTAAGATGTGCTCGGTACATTATACTCTGGATTGGTTGAAGAGGTAGGGCTAGGGGATTACCTTCTCGTGGAAGGAGAATTTTTGACCTGATTAATAGTATATTCTAAGCAATAACTCATTACTGGCCCCAGATAATGACCAACAAATGGTTTTGGTGAAAAGTCTACTCGCTCTTTCTTTTCTTTTCCTTTCTCCTTTTCCTCTTTCTCTTTTCTCTCTCTCTGTCTCTGTCTCTCTCTCTTCCTTTCTTCCTTTCTCTTTCTTTTCCTGTAAATGTATATATATACATTTTCCTGTAAATGTATATATATACATTTTCCTGTAATTGTATATATATACATTTACATATATGTTTTCATCATTCTTCCTTTTTGTACAATGCATACTTTCTCCTGTCAGGTGTAGTCACTGTTAAATTCCCACCACCAGTTTACCTGTGTGCCATCACCATAGTCCCTTGTATTCTTACCTCCCCTGTTTTTTCTACCGAGGATTCTGATCATTGTTCTTGGCTGGTTCCCTTCCTTCTCAGCCAATGCCTGCTCCATTAAGACACAGCCATACCTGCCTCCCCTCCCACTCTGTCCCCCAATACTCACACACACACACACACACATTGTCTTTCAAGGCCAGGAGCCTGTCCAGGGTGTTCAGCTGACCATGGAGCTCTTGCCACACACACTACCCTTAGCATTTTAAGCTCTTTGGAGGATTGAATGTGTTTTTAATCTTTAAGAATTGCAAATATACCTGTTAGGTGTCTCTCTTGTTTTCTGTTATCTGATTGTTTTCTCAAGCAGTTGACTGCAGATCAAGGTGATATTTCAAGTGGGACAAGAAAAATAGGCTGCACAGGCTCTTTGCATGAAAAGTGCAAGTTCCTGGGATTTGGCTTATTCACTGTTATGTGCTCATTATAGGCACAGTGCTCAGTACTCAGCGTGTGTTTGACTAATGATTTTAAAGGGAATGAATGAATGATAAACAGGGCAGGCATAGCATATATGCACCCTTCCTTCTGTTGGTCTTAGTGTGATGTTCAATGTTCCATTGACTCCAGGGAAACAAAAGTCTAGTGACCAGTGTATCTTCTTAAAACTTGTGGGCAGTGACCCTAACCTCCCTCAGCTTCATTTCCTTCCTTCACCGCAAAACTATTGATAATGTGAACTCTGTAACCTAGAGGTTTCTGTTGAAAATAATGCTGCTTTTCTGTTGGCAGAGTGCTCTGTGCTTTGAAATGAGAAGGATTCAATTTCACCTTCACTAGCATTTTACTACAGGTGTGTCAGAATTAGGAGTTAAAGCAATTTGAACTTAAAGTCATGAAGTGTCCCCAAGCGATGCCAGTCACTACAGTTACTGAGTCAAAGCTAGGTTTGGAAATAAATGCACTGAAAAGAACCTTAAAGTTATGTAAAGACAATGATAAGATCATTGTGTGAAGAACATACTACCTCTCCATGTTTAAAAATACTGTTGCAAGGGTAAAAATAACTCTCATTTTGGAAAAATGAGAAAAGACACACAGGTGCTATCTACTTATATACTGATCTGGAGGACTTTAAAAAAAAAAAAAGAGAGCAAGAAAACACCACAAAACAACTTCAAAGAACTTTCTTATAAACACTATCTTTAGACGTGTATGTATGAAATACATTTGAGAATAAAACAGTAGTAGGCAAGTAAACTGTTTGAACTATTACCACTTTTTTTTGATGTTAAATTTTGTTTTGTTTTTGCTAGCTTTAAGTGTAATTTTCTTTAGACTCCCTGTTGGGAAAGCTTTTTTAATAAAAAGAATATTGAATTTTTTTAAAATTTTAAGGTCAGGGTTATTCTTCAAAATATAGAATTTAATTTAGTCAATGCACCATATAATTAGAGACAAAGAATAACTATATGAAATCAGTAGCAACTAGAATCAAGCTTTTACTCAAATTATGTCAGTCTTTACCTTAGTATTTTAAAATCTATTTGATCATTTTGGATAATCTGAAAATTTCATAACTTCTATGCTTTAATTAGGAAACTAAATCTAAATATCAGTGGCATAGTATTAGCACACATAAAGGACATGGACACTTCAACAAATCTGTTTTTAAAATTTTAATTACTATTAGAAGGTAGTAGTTGTGCAATGAAATAAAATAGTGGAAGGTTTGGGTGGGAAGTTTTCTTCAGTAATCTTATCCATGACAAAGATCAAATAAGGAAAGTGCTGGACAGCAGTTGACTTATAACGATGGGTAAAGGATAGTGTGCATCAAGCTCTCTCTCCTTACACCAGGGCTGCTCACCGTTGGCACTGCAGACATTCAGGGACAGATAACTCTTTGTTTGGAAAGACCGTGCTATATATTATAGGATGGTTAGCAGCATTCTGGGCCTTTATCCACTAGATGCCTGTAGCAGCTTCCATTCCCCCAGGTTGTGATAACCAAAAGTATTTCTAGACAATGCCAGATGTCACCCCTTCTTCCTGTTGAGGACCATTGTCTCAGAAACTTGAAGTTAGTTTATTATATGATTTATTTTTTAGTTATGTGAATGGTGAACTGCAGGGATATTGATTGATAAAATTAATTTAGTTTTACTCAGTATCTGCTACAACCAAATGTTTCTCCCATTTCTATGTAATACCATCAAGATCTGTGTCATATGTGCTATAATCTGCTTAATAGTTTTGTTTAAATCACTTCATTTTTGTTAACCCAAATTTATTACTGAAATACTTTTTTAATTAAAAATAAATTGAGAAACATTGATACCATTAGTAGATGCATATTATAAAATATTGCAATAAAAATAAAACATTTTATTAACTTGTGGCTAGAAATGTTTTCTTGCAGAAGTCTTTAAACCTGAGGATTATTCTTTTTGTTAATCAGGGATGTTATCAAAGATTACAGGGTTAAAACCATAGTAGAACAAATTTGAGATTCTCTCCTTGTTGTAATCAGATGATTGATAAATAATTGAGGAGAATGATGTCCTTCCTTAATTTTTGATTCCTTTTCAGTTAATTCTGTGTCATGGTGTCAACTGAAGTACTCTCGTTTACAGGTCTATTGAGTAACTATGAACTGGGAGATGTATGTTGATTAGAATGTGTGTGGCATGGAAGGGGCTAGTATATAAATGAAAATACTGCATAAAACACTATTATGTGCCTCCATACGTGCAGTTTACTGATGATAAGGCTTTTAACAATAAATCTAATGTGCAAGAAATAAATAGAACAAATATGAGATAGAGATATGACAACCACAGCAATTTTTATATTTCTAATTGTGAGGACCGAGGTGTCTTTGTGGAAGGGGAAACGGGGCTTCAAATTTGGTATGATTTAACAAGTAGAGCTTGATGAAGGATGTACTAGGTGGGAAGTATATTCTAAGCAAAGACAAAACTGGCAAAAAGTTCAAGATTTATATTCTGTTTTTCAAACTTTACAAATCATGAACATTGTATGGCAGATAGGGTTGCGAGGATAAGTTGATAGGACATCAAAGGGAACCTGTGAATAGATAGCTAGATCTGTATCAGTAAAACCAATTGTAGGTAAAGAGAAAGTAACCATTAGGAGAGCAGAGGAGGCTGTAGAAGCAGGTGCATTTTGGGCTGTAGTTGTGGGAGTCAGAACTTGCCAACCCATGATGCAGATAAACCTGGGCCGGGGTGGGTGGTGGGGTGGGGGGTGGGTGGTGAATAAAATAGAATTTACCATGTCTTTTTGGTCTATGTTGGTTTAGAAAAAAGGGGGAAAAAAAAACCTACCATAGCCTATCATGAGATAAGAAAAGGGAATTGTGATATTGTTACTGAGTTCTGTTACCTAGACCCATTAAGGAGCCTGTAAAAGGGCAAACAGTAAGTATTTCATTTCAGCTTTTCTGAATCATACGGTCTCTGTAGCAACTCTCAACTCAAATGGTTGAGTGAAAACAGCCACACAGCACAGAAATGACTCTTCCTGGTTACATCCCCGTACAACTTTACTTATGAAGGTGACATTGAATTTCATGTAATTTTCATATCACAAAATATTTTTGCAAAAAATAAAAAATCAATTAAAAAAATCAATGTTAAGACTACTTAAAAATGTTCAAACTGTTCTTTGGTTGCAGACTGCATAAAAATGATGGGTTGCCAGGATTGGCGCTTCACCCCTGACCTACATCAGTCAAGCTAAAGTTCTCCTCCTCCTCAGTTACATGAGATTTTCTGGTTAAAGTAATACCAAGAACTCATTTATGCAAGGAGCTACCTTGAATTGCCCTTTCACTTTGACAGTGTCAAAATGGTATTAATTTTTCAGGGGCCACAAACTTTAAATGCATGCTGATCCTTTTTCTAGATCTATTGAAACTGTAAGCATGCCAGTCAGCTACATTCATCATTCATGTTTTTGAAAGTAGAGAAGCTTAACTTGAAATATATTTTAATTAAACTTCTATACCATGACTAGCATTCACATCCAAAGACTACTTATTGGATTGTAACTTATTTTGTGTGTAATATTTAAATAGGTTTCAGGTTTACCATTCTTCCATTTTTATGTGAATTGGCAATTACCAAATTATATGCTAAATAAACTACTGATAAGATTTGTTTTGATGGTAAAGCTTAATTCACTTTTCTGTTTATTGATACATACATTTAAAATTTTCCATCTATATGTCATTGTATATCACATCTCATGTGGGCTAAGGCCTTTTAAATTGGGACTCTGTTTAAATATTTAAACTTTTGAAAAAATAGAACCTAAACTAAGGCCAGTCACTCACATTTTAACTAAAACAAAGGTCTGTGAAGTGGGATGGGGATGTACAGGCTGTGTGTGATATAGTGGGGACACTAGGAGAAAGCATTAGTTCTCACATTTACTTTTAATGTTCTGGATGTTTTCACAACAGCAGTAAATATCTGTTCAGTAACACATACATGGCTTTTGTAGGTATGTAAGTATACATTATTTGGAAACATGCTCAAAGAAAAGTTTTTAGATGATTACTAGATTAAAGAATGGTAGTTATAAGTAGGTACTGAATACACTTCTTTATATGTGAGTGATCTTCACTTCATGAAGATGATTTTAAAGCAGATGCATAAATCAAAATGCAAACAAAAGGAAATCATATTGCAAAGTGTGTGTCTTTGTGCAGAAAGGGGAAGTGGGTACCCGTGTGCACTTGTTATGCATTTAAAGACTGATTGATGAAAGGTTTTGATAAGAACTAACTGCCATTCTGTCTAAAAAATTCATGCAACAAAAAACAGAAAAAGAGAAAAGGCATACAACTTTCCCATCAAATGAAGGGTTAAATAAAATTCTTAGCATTGTTGTTGAACTCAGAATTTGTATTATTTGCAAGGACCTCAATTTTATTACAACTAACATGATTCATGGTACATTTTGCCAACTGACTTAGGCAGCTGAATGCATTTACTTGAGTGTTTGGTGGGCAGTTAGCTTGAAGAGTTGTGGGCACTAGTGCCGGTATATTGAGTTTGACAAATGCATTGTTATCACATGATTACTACTAACGTCATCTCTCAAGGTGGGTGATAGTGTTGAAAAATTTACCAGGTACAAAAATGCTTCTCAAAAAATAAAAAGAAAAGACTAGAATTGAGACACTCCTCTGTATGGCATGGAAGTAATGGATATGACATACTCTAACTGTTTCCCTACTAGTTTGTTAAAGTACTCTTTGTTAAACGTGTACTTTCTTTGACTTACATCATAATTATAGACAGATCTTCAAGAATATTACAAGGCAAACAAAAAGGAGTTGGGGATGTCAAATCTGTAATTATGTTCACACATCTATGTTAGCTAGAATGCAGTATTTGAATGATCTGTTGCTATTAGCCTTTATGCCCTGTTCAGTAGAGATACTGCTTGTATTTTACTTTTTGCTATATAGAATCTTGTCCTTGGCTTGGTCTGCCTTACTTCTATGGTTTTGAAGGGACAGTTAGTAATGGCTTTGTCTTAATGACGACTTTCAGTACAAGTTTCATCTTTAACAGGATTTCAGTAGACACAAGATTCAAATGAATTTATATATGTCCTCAAAAGCTCCCTGTCTGGCAACCACTGAGAAAATAAGACTGTTTTGTTAAATGTGACCAGCTTCAAAAAATATAACTCAGTAATTCAGCCTGGCCTAGCATGTTCAGTCATAATAGTCCACTGAAGATGTGTTGTGTGAATGAGAACATTTTTAGTGACTCCTCTGTGACTCTGCGTCTTTAGTCTCCTTTTTCCCTCAGAGGGAACACATAATCTAATAAAGATATTCAATGAGGTAAACTTTTTGAAGAGAGCTCTCCTGAGTGTAAGTAACTGGAAGTGAACTAAACACAAAATAGAGTTTCATATTAGTGAAGTGGAAACCTGAGGAAGTTCTCTAGATAACCTGTAGCAAACTGATAAGTTCTTTCAAACATTGAGATGCTAAGGAAATAGAAATTCAGGACTGTGCTGAGGACCCATGAGCAGCTGAGGTTCTAGCCTAGGCCAGGAGGGAGCAGCAGAGCACTGGGCCTTGCTTGAGTAGTAGGTGGCAGAGGGAGTGAGCTTCAGGAATTACAACCCTGGGGAGAGGCAGGCAAGACAGCCATTGAGGTAGGCAGCAAGACTAGGGTCACAAGCAGTCTATAAGGGCCAGTTGGGTTGGTTGGGGTGAAGGAGGATTTCTGGGAAGGGCAGAGACTAAGATAACAACTGAGTTAAATGCTGCAAGATGTAGACAGAAAAAGAGGCAGGATGAAATTGTTACTTAATGGCTGTGTCCCTTTGGGCATACATTGAACCTCACTTAGCCTCATTTGTAAAATGAATATCATGGTATTATATCCTCATAAGATTGCTAGGACAATGAAATGAGATCACATATATAAGAACATTAACTCTGTAGCCAGCACATAAGTTTAATGCCATTCTCCAGATAGTGTATGAGAAGAGAGATAGCTAATGATTCCAAACTGGGTATTTATAGGGGAAATACCTCAGTCCAGTTTACAAGGCCCATTTATGAATCTGACCCCAATTTGCACCACCACTTTGAATTAGCAACCTGGATTATTTATCAGCATCATTGGTGGTGTGGTTTTATTGTCTTTATGTATATTGCTAATTATCTGAACAATACAATAGGTGATCATGTCCAGCATCAGTGTTTGAGATGGGGACCCTGAGGCTCAGCAGTATTAAGTGGCTTTTTCAAGTCCACACAGCTGGGAAGAGGATTTAAGCTCAGGTTTGTCAATCGTGGTGCTCCTGCCCTATCTACTATACCAGCTTTAGTAGCAGCAAGGACCTCGCATATCCTCATGTCTTGGTGGTGGTGTCCGGGAAACTGTCTTGGTCTGAGATGCTCTTCTCACTTCTCCAGGACTGTCATCTTACCCCCAGAGAGAAGGTGTCTCTAGATTCCTTGCTTTCGCGTCATTTCTAAGGTAGTCGTCTTATAGGGAAATGCTTTTTGGTCTTCATCCTTGGAACATATGCTTCTCCAGCAGAGGAACCCCATAGCTAATCCTTTTATTCCCACAGTAGTAAGGCCATTCTTTTTTTTTTTTTTTTAAAGATTTATTTTATTTATGCATACAAGAACTGGGGTACAGGCCAGAGGTGTGGGAGGGTGAGAGGATTCACCACAGAGAACGGGGAGCAGAANAGGCAGATCAACTGAAGTACACTGCTGAGGGGAGCAGTGGGCGAGGCAGGAGAGGTCTGCTGCGCCATGTGGGTCCCCTCCCTGGCCGGCAGCAGGGATCGAACTCGTGCTGCAGTGACTGCTGTTTGCTTCATAGTGCGTTGCTTAACCCACTGCGCCACCAGGGAGGCCCCAGTAAGGCCATTCTTTAGCCTACTTCCAGCCTCCATAAGCAAGGAATAAAGTTTTTGTAGTAAGTGAATGAATAATGTCAATGGAATTAGGTGACCAGCTGCAGGAGAATGAGCAGGACTTAATCTCTTTCTTTACAATGTTTTCCTAAGTAGTCCTCTGTTAAACCAGCACACTGAAATTGTCTACCTCCCTCTCATTGGGATGTAAGTGGCTGCATTTGTCTTTTTTTTTTCTTTTGTTCCCTCTTTGCACTGCTTATGTCTCTAGCACCTAGTGCAGTGCCTGGCACAGTGCCAACACTCAGCAAATATTTGTTGAGTGAGTCAGTGGTACCAGCAGGGCTTCTGCATTGAAATTCCTTTAAAACCCACTGGGCTCTGGTCTTGATCTGTCTTAAAGGTCTCCTTTCTCAATGATAGGTAATGATATGACCCCCGTGACTACATCATCTATCTCTGAGGTCCCTTCTAGGCACAAGCATCTGAATATCAATATCTTCTTCCACCTGAATATTCTGGATGATAACCTTACTTTTTTATTTACTGTTTTCAGGAGACAGAAGTTATAGGAGTAACTAAAATTTTAATTTCCAAAGTTTCTGTAAATGTGATAGAGGATCCTTGAATACGTTTCATTCTTCTTTTATCCCCCTTAAATGCCTCATTTCATCTTAGAAACTAATGACCATTGTTATACTTGCTCAATTTTGCTTCTTTTAGTGCACTGTATGAATGCTAACCATAATTGTAGATATCTTAAAAAAAACACTTAGCAAAAAGGTATGTTTCCTCTTTTTCTTCATACATTTAGTTTGTTTTTAAAACAAATCATTCTTTTGATTTAATTTTAATTTTATTTTTTAAGTGTAGTGTTTTTTTTGTTGTGCTGAACAAAAAAACCATTGTTATACGATACCATATATGATGTAGATGAATAGGTTCACACCTTTTCAGATATATGTTACTATAACATGCCACACCTACATCTTAGTCCTTTGAGACCCAACACTCCAGTTCTCCCCCAATTACTCCTTCCCAATGGTAACCTCAATTCTACTGTAAGATTTCTAGAGTTTTTTGGGCTTGGTTTTATCTGTAACTTTGTTTTGTTTCTCTATATTCCACATATAAGTGAGTAGAGTGAATGAGTCATATCTGTATTTCTCCTCTGATTTATTTTGCTTGGTATACGCCATTTATTTTGCCATTGTCGTAACCTTTAATTTTTTTTTAATGACTGAGTAGTACTCTAGTTGGTGCGCGCACATGTGTGTGTATGTGTGTGTATATACCAAATGAATTTAGTCATCTGTAGTTGGATAATTAAGCTGTTTCCGTAACTTGGTTAGTCTTAAATAGTGCTGTAATGAACATAAAAGTGCATGTATCCTTTTCAAATAGTATTTTTGTATTCTTTTGGTAGATAACTAGAAATGGTATTGATAGATTGTGTGCTAGGTCTATTTTTAATATATTGAGATCCCTCTATACTGTTTTGCACAGGGGATGGATGAGTCTATATTGTCACCAATAGTGTATGGCAGTTCATTTTTCTTCAACCCTCACCAATGTTTACATCTGGTCTTTTTAATACCTGTCATTCTCACAAATGTGAGGTTTAGCTTATTGTGCTGTTGATTTGCATTTCCCTGATAAGTGTTGATAAGCATTTTTTCATGTGTGTTATGTGTGTGTCTTCTTTCTATCTATACAGAGAGTATATAGTTCTACTTCTAATGTTTGGATTGTGTTGTTTTCTTTTTCTTGAGTTTCATGAATTCTTTTTTTGATCTTCGATATCATCCCCTTCCTTTTCAGGGCTGATAGGATAAGCAAATGTTTTTGCTGATTTGGAAGAATATCTTTTTGTTGTAATGATAGTTTCTTTTGCTGTGCAGAAGATGGTTAGTTCGATGTAGTTCCATTTGTTTATTTTTGCTCTTTATCCCCATTGCTGTTGGAGTTGAAGCCCCAAAGACATCACTGATGCCATTGTTGTGCTTTGCCTATATTTTCTTCAGTGTATTTTATGGTTTCAGGTATTACCTCCAGGTGTTTAATATATTTTGAGTTCAATTTTGTGTATAGAGAGTCTTCCTGGTGGTGCAGCGGGTTGAGCACCATACTGTGAAGCATCGGCAACAAAGGAGTGCGAGTTCAATGCCCAGTCAGGGAGGGGACTCAAGTGGCACAGCAAACCTCTCCTCTCTCACCTGTTGCTTCCCCTCAGCAGTGTATTTTGGTTGATCTGCCTGTTCTGCTTCTGCCTCACCTGTTGCTTCCCCTCAGCAGTGTATTTTGGTTGATCTGCCTGTTCTGCTTCCTACTCTGTCTTAGGTGAATCCTCTCACCATCCATGCCTCTGGCCTGTACCCCAGCTCTGTATGCATAAGTAAATACATCTTTACAAAAAATAAAATTTGTGTATAGAATGAGATAATGGTCTAACTTAATTCTTTGCCTGGATTGTCTAGTTTTCCCATCACCATTTTCTGAAGAGACTCCTTTTTCCATTGTAAACTGTTGGATTATTGATGTAGATTAACTCTCTCCATGTAAGGGGTTATTTCTGGAGTCCCAATTTTATCCCGTTGGTCTTAGTGTCTATTTTTATTCAAATATAATACTGTTTTTATTACTACTGTTGTTGGATCTGGGAGTATGATACCTCTGTTCTTATTTTTTTGTCAGGATTGTTTTGGCTAATCAGTATCTTTTGTGGTTCTGTATAAATATCAATAATGATAGTTCTGTTTCTTTGAAGGATGGGTTTGAAACATTGACAAAGAATACTTTGATAAGATAGTCTTTCGATAAGATGGCCATTTTATAGATGAGATGGCCATTTTAACAATGTTAACGCTTCCAATCCATGAGCAGGGAATATCTTTCCATTTCTTAGTGTCTTCAATTTCTCTTCATAATGTCTTAAAGTTTTCATTGCACTGTCCTTGTTTAGTTTTTTTCCTAGGTATTAATAAATTTTGATGCAATTGTAATTGGCCCAGTATCTTCCTTACCTGGAGGTCAGCTGCTGCTTCTCTCTTCTTTGGAGGTTGACTGCTGTTTCTTCTTTCTTCAGAGACTAAGAACAGAGCCATTCTTCATTCTTCAGAAGCCAAAAACAGATTTCCTTAGCTTGCTCTGGCCTTACCGTGTATCCTGCCTACAAGTCTGATTGGACCATTTAAAACTGATCAACTCATAGCTCACACCTGATTGGTCCATTTTATAACCTAGGTACCAAGTATAAAAGGGAAGCTGTTGGGACTTGGGAAACCACAGCCAGAGCCTGCCTACAGTGGAGCAGGATAAGAGACTACCATTGCTGCTGCTGAAGCAGTTCCCACCATTGAGGCATGGACTTCTGTTTCAATTTTATTCTAAAATTTTGTTCCTTTAGTTAATATAGATGGTTCTCTGGGGACCAAAGTAAGGAATCTTTTCTGACTTATCTTACTGATAAGTCATCAAAGTCATTCTCTGTAAAATTTTTGACATATAGTTTGCTTATATTTATGTAATCAACAATGTAAATACTATGAAATTAGCAATGTATTTACTATAATAAGGTCCTGTAATAAATGTCCTGCCTGACCAACCACAAGAGAGAAGAAAGAGTTAAGAATAGATCACAAAGGAGAGAATGTATATTTCCTGTTTATTGTCTGTCTTTATTTGCTGATATTATTTGAAAACCACCTATTGAGATATCTAATTCTTTGATAAGAAATCATTTCTTGATTTAACTTCCATTGAGGGTCTTTAACATGTTCATGATTTTCATGTACTATCAAAATAATTGTTATGAGAAATGTGTTTGTCTCTGGTGTCATTTTTGGAGTCCATGGGTTTGGAGAGTGGGTTTTTGGTTTTACTCTGGGAAAGGTTTCACCAGAGGTTCCTGTTCAGCAGCATGTGGTGAGTTTCCTAGGCGAGTGTTTCCACAAGGCAAAGAGAATAATATTTAAAGAGTAGGTTTTTTAGAGAAAGGAACAGAAGAGTAAAGGACACTTGCATAGACACAAGCAGGCAGGAGGAGCTGCCCTGAAAGGGATTGGTTTGCTGAGAGAGGCCTGCATGGTTGCAGGTGGGTGACCTTGAGGATTGCGGCCTTCACTGAGGGAGGTCAGTGCAGTGAAGTACAGCAGGATACAAGTCACGGGCAGGCAGGAGGCTGCTGCCCTGCAGAGGAGAGAGTTGGTGAAAAGAAGTACCTGCATAGGCACAGGTGGCTGCCCCACTGTGGGAACAAAGTTAGGTTTGTTTTTTTTTTAAAGATTTATTTATACACACAAGAGCTGGGGTACAGGCAACAGTCATAGGAGGTGAGCGGATTCACCAGAGACAGAGTGAGGAGCAGAACAGGCAGATTGACTGAAATACACTGCTGAGGGGAGCATGGGTGAGGCATGGGGGGTCAGCTCTCTGCTGGGAATTGAACTCGTGCTGCTATGCAGCGTCTGCTTCACCGGTGGCGCTCAACCTGCTGCACCACCAGGGAGGCCCAAAGTTAGGTTTTTATCATCTTCTCATAGGGAGTGGCTCATCTCTTTGGGAAGAAGGTTTGTTCCTTAATCTCCATATCTTCACTCCATGTCTGTGCTCCTGACACTCCCTATAGCAGTCTGATTCCTGTCTGGGTGTTGCACTACTTGATCTGGACGTTGACCCTTAAGGGTGTTGGTTTTCTATAACTGGGGAATTGGCTTATACCTTCTAAGGTATTTATACCTTCTACCCCTACCTCCTTGTGTGTTACAGGTTCTTGCCCTTGTGGTGTCTCCTCTATTCTTTATCTTCTCTCATCTCCATGTCTGTTTTGACAACAGAGGCTGGGGGTGAAATAAAAACTGAGTGGAACAAGAGGGTCAGAGACAGGGATGAAGGGCAGTAGGAAGGCTACTCTTTATCCAGGTATCCTTATTCTCTGAGTCCTGTATCACCTCAACACACAAATACTTTTCTGTTCCTGCCTGATTTCTCCCTATTTCTCTTATCCTATCAGATCCTAGGCCCCTTCAATTTTTGCTCTATCTTCCCTAGTAATAGAGTGAATATTGTGGAATTTACAAATTCTTATGTTGAAACCCTTACTCCCAGTGTGATAGTATTTAGAGATGGGACCTTTGGCAGGTAATAAGAGTTTGATGATGCAGTGAGGATGGTATCCTCATGATGGGGTTAGTGCCTTTATAAGGGTTTATGTTCTCTCTCTCTCTCTGTCTTGTAAGGAAACAGCAGGACAACTGTCATAACAAGCTATGATGACAGATATATCACATCAAAACCTGATCATTTTAGCCTCTAACCTAGAACTTCCAGCCTCTCAAACTTAGAAAATAAAGCTCTTTTATTGAACTCACCTAGTCTTTTATATTTTGTTATGGCAAACTGAGATGACCAAAACACTATGCTCTTCCTCCCTTTGTTATCTATTTAACACTACTCACAACCTCAGTATCTGCCTAATTCAGTCATTAACCAGATAATAAGAATTTGAGGCAAGTGTGGTGCTTCCTTTTTTAAACGCCCATCATTGTTCTTCTATATATTCGGAAATTAGTACAGTAGTCATTTCAGAGAGAGTACATTTGTAGTGCCTACATTCATAGTGCCTACATTTTCTTTATCTAGGATGACTTGTGCTGACTCTAAGTTGTTTTCCTCCCTCCCTCCCTCTCTCTGTATCTCCTACCCTTCTTCCCTCGCATGTACTTATTTACTTTGTACAAGAGTCCTCCTTAGCACACTGCCTCCTTGCTGGAACCTGGACAGTTCCTTGTATTCACATGCTCTCTATCCTCCCTCTCTGCCTTCTAGGCACTAGCACCCTGGTAATCACTGTGCATCCATACCTGTTGGCTTTTCAAGTAATTGTGCCTGCCAGCTCCCAGCATATTATTTCCTCAGCAACTGGCACCGGATATTTTTTGTTGCCAAGTAGAAGCTCAGCTATTAAAAAATAAAACTTGGCCCATCTTGCGTATCATATGTTTCCATCAGGACTTGGATCTGCATCCTGGCACAACTCACATGATCACTTGGGCACCTGTCTCAGGACCGAGAACCCAATGTTCCTATGGATCCCTGACCGCATTTTCACCTGTTCATTTCAAATGCATTTCCCAGCCTTAAAAAAAAGCTGTGATGCTCATGATTGAGGGACAGTTTGCCAATGTCTCACTTAGTCTTATTGAACTTATTAATGTTTGGTGTTTCTTTAGCATTAGGTCAACTTATCTAATAACTGGTGCCAGTTTTAGATCTTAAATTATATATTAAGTTAAATATGCATAAGTTTATATCTTAAATACCAAGAGTGAGGTTCATATTTCTCAGGCTAGTAAGTAGCTAATATACAACACTGAAATATGGGAATTTATCTCTGACTTTGCATGAGCTTTCGGCAATCCAAGACAAGAGACCCTAATATTTGTAGATATTTGACTTCTGTTATTTGTATTTCACACACTAAAAAAAAGTATGGTATAACCTTTAGTTTGTCTTTATCCCACCAAGACATTTGAGGTAGTTTAAAATAACTGTGGTAAATGGGCCTTTCTTTATGTATTTTACAGTTTGCCTATAAAAAAAGGTGTTAAAATTATAAAATAGTAATCATTTTGTTGAGATCTTAGTTCTAACTTTAACTCTTCATCATAGATTCGTTAATTTTTTTATTTATAATTTTTCAGTGGAAAATTAAATAAGCCCAGATTCACTGCAACTTGATTATTATTCAGAAATAAAGAAGAGTGTCCTACAATCATTTAAGGATATAGAAAACAAAAATTACAGCCATGTATAATAAAGAATATTTGAAATAGTCTGTAGTCTTTGTATACTGACAAAGAAACCATCACATATTATATTTAAATGATATTACTATCTCTTAGCCATTCCTAAAAATTTTCTGGCTCATTATGTAGTAAGTGGTAAAATAATGTTTGGCTTCTGGTTTCATAGTACATTTCAATAGCTGCTACTAATCGTCATAGTGTCTCTTCAGGTGAAGGGATTCTCCTTTGTAGCACTTAAGAAAACAACTTTTGGAAAGATCTTCATAAGATACCTATGACTAGAAAAATAAGGTAAAGGGTTGAGACTAGATGATTTAGGAGTACCATACTGAGTGTCCTTAAGGTCTTACCTTAATTTTGAGGGTTGCCTTCAAAGGAGGATATCACAGCCTTTCAAGATGTCCTCTTACTCCAAGATTATAGAACTGTGTTAGCTGCAGACTGAGATTCATTGAGAATAAAATGCAGGGCTACAGACCACACAAAATGAATCCATGACTCTATTAATAGAAACCCGAATGGCAAGTGTGGTAGGGTAAAAATACATTACATCTCTTGTAGCCTATTAAATTCATTGTTAATGAATCTTTTAATCTGTAATGAACTTCACTTTCCTCATCCACAGAATGAATTATACTACTGCCTTTTTTATTACATTATTGCAAAGATTTTTAAAAAGTTAAATTAACTATTAATAAATTATGCACGTATGGTACGTTGAATTATTTTTATTTGAATAATAATAGTTATTATTTTACTATTAATTTAAGATGTTACTTGAATTTCACAAGATTTTCTGTCAATTCCTCTTTTTCAGCAGTCAATCCAGGCAGCCACATTGCACTTAGTTATCACAATTCCCCTGCTGTGTCTGATACTGACATTTATATGATCTTGTTTTTCTGTGATCTTGAAAATCATGAAAAGTACTGGCCAAGTAGTCTGTAGAATGCTTATTCTCTCTACTCCATCCCACAATTTGAGTTTGCCTATTCATTTCCACATGATTAACTGGAGTTGTGGGTGTTTAGAAAGAATATCACACATATGAAGTGCTCTTCCTGTCACAAAATTTTGGGGTACATGATACCAGATTAGACATTACTGTTGATATTAACATTCATTACTCCACCCAAGACTTAGAATCCTTGCATTTGCCAGGGTTCTCCACTTACTGTTACTATTTATACCTTTCATTACTCTCTCTGGTCTTCAGAACTGTACTGCTAAGTCCAGTTCACTTAAGTACCATGGTTGATTAAGCACAATTTTTTTTTTTGTAAGGAAGATTGGTGAAGTATAATTCTATCACTAATAAATTCTTATGTGTATATGAAATGAATGTCTTAAATAATTTTCCAAAATTTCTTAAAATATATTGCCACCAATAAATATGCAGTTGGCAGTGTGAGAAACTTTGAATTTGGTACAAGAATATTTCTCTGGGACCTTGTGCTTATGCAGTGGAGTATATAGAAATAGATGGTTTAAGAGGAAAGTATAAAATCAGCTGAGCTCTTTCATGTTGATGGAGGTAGATTAGCTCTAGGCAGTGACTGATCTCTATGTATGTCTTATAGGTGCATAATTCCTAACAGCAGTAGACTCCTACATTGTCATGCATCACCTCTACTTTCTACTGAGGACCTTTTCCTTCTAGAAGATTCCTTTCCTGAGTCAGAGGCAGGTAGTTTTTAATACTCTGCCTCTATAGTTCTGGGGCACTGAACTGTAGGATACCCACCTCCATGGCTTGATTAGGAGCTCCTGAGACTATTTTAGTACCTATGTGCCTGCATGGACTCTGTTCCAGCATAGGGATATGTGTGTTTTTGTGTTCCCCTCTTTGGCAACTTGCCTCTCACCCCCCCCCCCACACACCAACTTTAGAAACTTCAAAGAAGACAAGAATCAGACAGATAACTGGGAGAAATGCATAGAGAACAGTTCTCTCCAGAGCACAAAAAGGGAGTCTGTTAGTGGTATGTCAAACATTAAATTTTGAAAAAAACTGAAATGTTGTGATTGCATCTTGTGACTGTATCTCCTGACTCAGATGTGTGTACATCTATACCATTGTCGGTATTTTAATTTAGTTTGTCAGGAACATAGAGTGGGTAGCTCCTTATGACCAGCCCAATGTTTTATTGTATGAGTGGAGAAACTGAGAAGGATCATGTCCCATCCAGCTCTTAATTCTCATTAGCAGTAGAAATAGGACCAGGTCTTGATCTTCTGCACAGTAGCTTGGTGAGACCCTTCCTTTCTTCACCAGTATCGTTTGCAGAATCCTGAGTTTAAGCCATTCCTGTTTTTACTGCTAAAATTTTCTTGAGTTATTGCAGAATACAGTTTTGCTTATCTTCAAGAAGCTATTACAGATTGTAATTATAAAATTTGCACAATTTTCTGCCTTGTATTTTTGTATTAACATTGTTTTTCCTAGAGGATGAAATCTTAAAAATTAAAATGTAGCTAAAACTATTAAATATTAGATTTATACTTAATATATTTCATATTTTGGACATTGTTTCTTCATCCTGTTAAAAAAAACCCCTTTGTCCCACAATTTATTGCACTCACAATTAAGATTTATACTATGTATGTCAGAATACATGCTGTTGTTTGGGGTCTGAGGTTCTCATTCTAATGTAGCTAAGAGAAACTAGTCAAATATTCAAGTATCTTATCTAAAAGGCCTATATTAAAAGATGACATAAAATAAATTACCTTTTGTTTGTTCTTCCTGACCCCTGAGTGATTGAGCACATAGACTGATATTAATATTTTACTCCAATTATTTAGCAGAACTTAGAAGTTGTAGAAAATCATGTGGAAATGTTTTCATGGTACCTGCACTTGTCATTAAACTGTGGCAATTTTCTTATAGTTGGAGACATTGATTCCATAAGTTATTTATGGAGAAAGACTTTGGATATTAATTCTTGCTTTCAATAAATGCTACGAGCACTTTATTTGCATTACATAAATATTCTTAACCTACTAATGTTGCTGACTACAATGATCAGTTGGAAAGTTAGGTTTTTAATGATTTTAAATGATAAGGAGAACATTTTTATTTGCTGTTAATAGAGATAGGAAGTTTTCATTATCAATGACAGGAACATTATAACAATATCTTATTTCTTTTGTTCACATACCTGTACCTAAGCCTGTGCTGAAGAATTTATATACGTGCAGCAGTTAAGGCCAGATATTTTCTTCCTTTCTGGGTTTGCTTCCCTGATGAGGCAATACTGCCATTTCCTTATTTCTCTTAAGCAGATTTTGTCTTTTGCCCATTCAATCCAGTTTTATCCTCATAATTCCATTAAACAGTGACTGTTGAGTTCCAGTTGCCTTCCAGCCCCCAAACTAATTCTTTGATCTCATTCTTTAACCCTCTCAACAGCCTTTTAACCTGTTGATATTGAATTCTCCCTTATTCTTTGTAAGACAATAAGATGACTGGTTACTATGTGCTGAGAATTCATGGAAAGATTTGTTGTTATAAATAAAACTTAACACAAAATTTATTGTGTTTATATAGCATAATCATGAAGCAAACTTTTCAGCCACCAGAGTTAAATAGTTCTCACAAATAACTGTAATTTGTATAACCTGTGATTGGCAAATGACATTTCAGTTTTATTTTTTTATATCTATTTAAAGTCATCTATTTGACAGGGTAGTGCAGGAATTCTAAACTTTGATCTATAGACTTCTGTGCCTGAGTTTTAGGACCACTTGAAACTGCTAAAATTGAAAACTAAATTTAAATTGTGTAAACACTTTTCTGAAAAGAGTAACCATAGCTTTCACAAATATTCAGTGATACTTAAGGAGTCCTGATGTTTGAGATTCATCCACACTCACATATTTTGATACATTCTCAGAGCACTTGGTTAGCACAGAGCTGGTCTTGACCTAATCATTTAACCTACTTCTTTTGTCCTTCACCTGTCGTTCTGCCCAGTTCATCTAACCTTAAACACTGCTTTCTGTATTCTTATATTTCTAACTTTTACCTCTTCTACATAACTTTTGTCAGCTAAGAAGTCTTTATATGCAATTCAACAGATATATTGAAGCACCAAAAGAAACCAACTCTTATCTTTAGCAATGAGATGAATTTATTGGCTCAAGTAACTAAAGTCAAGAGATTGTTCAGGTTTTACATGCACTCCTAGGTATATTGGCTTTGCCCTCAGGCTAGTTTGCCTCAAAGTGGTAAAATACAAAAGTTTGAGACTTGATATTGGCAATCTAGCATCATAACCCAGGATACTGGGGATAATCATTACCAAATCACTTAATGAAGCAGAACCAATCAGCATGACCAACAGATATCTGCACAGATTGACTTAGGCCTGTTTTACCACTATATCTGAACAGTCACAGAGATAAAAGGAAAGAAATGACAATGTTTGACTTGTGCCAGATAGGGTTTACTTTTAGCACTTTGGCAATCCCAGCCTTCTGTGGGTGGCGTGTGGATGCTGGTAGAAAAGATGCTTAGCAACTACTCACTATTTATCGTCTCCTTAAAACAAAAGAGGGGTTCTGGCATATAGTTTCTCGTACCTGATGATAGTATGCTATTGTACTGAAGTTAGGATTTTTTAAAAAATATTGTTTTTATTTTTTTATATAAATTTTTTAAATTTACATATATTTGACATCAGTTGTAATCCCCATGTATTCCCCATCACCATATCACCAGTGCACCATCACCTCAATCCCCCGTGCTCCCGTCTGCCCTCCACCCTTCCCCTCTTCCCTCCCCACCAAGTGTCCCCAGTTTGTCTTTTCATTTTTGGTTTTTGTTTCTTTCTTGTTGTTATTATTATTATTATTGTTCTTATTTCTTTTCCTTGATCTTTATTTGGTTCCCTTATATTCCTCCTAGGGGAGGAACCATCTGGTATTTTTCTTTTGCCTTCTGACTTAAGAAGTTAGGATTTTGCTGATTTAAAAAATGGGAATTTATTAAAGTTATGTGAAACTAATTTTTTTTTACTATTCAGAATTTTAAATAGAATCAATTATATGTGTGTATATATATAATCAGAATACATCATAATTTATATATGCTTCTATAAACAATATTATTACTAAATGATAATTATTTTAAGGGATTGGTTATGTGATGGTGGAGGTGGCAGGTGTAAAGACTGTAGGTTTGGCAGACAGATGGAAATCTTAGGCAGCATCTGAGACTAGTCTTGAGGCAGAATTCCTTCTTGGGAAAAATCTCAGTTTTGTTTTTAAAGCCTTTCAACTGCTTAGATGAAGCTTACCCAGATTTTTAATGTCACCTAATTATAGATACTAACTATATAAAATATCTTCATAGCAATATCAAGACTAGTGTTTAATTGACCAATGGGCTACTCTTGTCTAGCCAATTTGACACATAAAACTAACCCTCATGATGTTAATTTGTATACGTCCAAAGAAATGGTCAGTGATTACATTTGAGAACTATCATATAAGCATTGCTATAGGCCTTTTCTTTCCTTTTTTTTTTTTTTCAAGTTTCATAGCAATGTTAATTGCAATAGAAAACCATTGGATACAGCCCACATGTCCACCAGCTGGTGAATGAGCAAAGTAAGGTATTTCCATATAGTGGAGTAGCACTTGGCAGTAAAAAAGAACAAACCACTGATAAGCTAACAACATTGGTGAGAAAAAGAATACGGACTCAGAAGTAGATATTGAGTGATTTCATTTATATTAAACCCTAAAAAGACAGATGAAATTTATAGAGGTTGATACCAGATCATAGGAGCACAAGACTAGGGCTGAGGAATACTTGGGAAGGGGCACAAAGAACCTTTGGACCATAGGAATTTTTATTATCTTTTAACAATTTCAAGTATGTTGTGATTTTTAACTATTTCTCAAACTTATTTGGTCAAGGGAATTTCTTATTTTCCATGAAGGCTGTCTTGCTGTATTAGTGTTTCATAGAAAACATTTTGGAGAACAGTGAATTAAACTATGACTAAGAAGAGGGGCTTTACTATAATTTGGGGTGATTTTATTATTGTTTCTGCTCTTAAATGTATTAATGAATGTTCCTCTTCCTCTGTTAAGTTCTATATAAATCCCTTTTGATCTCACTTTGTGTCTTCATAGAAGAGAAATCCAATAATGTTAACTTAGAAATATATTTAAATAAATGAATGGTTATTAAGTCTTGGGGTAATGATCTTTATGTTTGCTCAGAGCAATCATTATCCCTTGGTAGACATTACATTGTAATAGCTTTAAATGTTTGCTGCCCTTTGGAGATTTTTTTCACTGTGGGGAAATAGCCAGTAAAATGGAGCCGTTCAGCATCCCAGAAATAAGGCTTATCTAATTACTTTTACTTCTTAATGTGACAAGTTATTACTTTGTTCCACTTAAGAGATTATTTAAATGCACATAGAACAAATACAAAGGACAGGAGAGGTTATGGATCTGTGATTCTCTTTTTGTTTATTTTGCTTTGTTTTACTATCCACTCACAATATCCAGCACTTTATTTTGCTTAAATCTCTCTCATTGTGATAACATATTGCTAGATTAAAAAGTGCTGAGGTTTTCTCATCTCTGCAACCCATTAGTAATGCTGTGTGGTCTAGAGATGTTCTAGAGTTTAGATCTGGCTTAGAGTCCTGACTAAGAACTATTAGCAGTAATCAAGTGATGCTGTGGACAGATTGATTTGCCTGGGTTGGGGGCAGGGGGCGGCTCGTGAGTCAGATGTGATTATTGTGTGTATGTCCCTGAGCATATGGGTTATATCTTGAAAGTCTAACCAAATCCTCTGAGCTGTTTCTTATATGGGGCAACACTAATTGGTCTACTTCGATGTTGCAGTCTTGTAAAAGTATATTTGGAAAACAAATAAAAATTTAAAGTTTCAATTACCTAGCAATATAGTAGTTGAATCTGAAGAAATCAGTGATTTAAAATAGTTTGATTGAATACAGCCAGATTATTTAAAAGCCAGTTTGTTTGAATAGGCATGCTTCTTATTCCATTCATTCCTATATTAGAAAAGGAGACTTTAAAGTTATTGTCACTGAAGGAGTTTGGTAAAGCCCAACTTGCAAAACTGAAAGGATTACTTCTTCCAAAGGAAAGAGATGATCCAAAATTATCTGCTTTTTAAATTTTTATTTAATTGTATTTATTTATACATACAAGAGTTGGGGTACAGGCCAGAGGTGTGGGGGGTAAGAGGATTCACCAGAGACAGAGCAGGGGGCAGAAAAGGCAGATCAACTGAAATACATTGCTGAGGGGAGCAGCGGGCAAGGCAGGAGAGGTCTGCTGTGCCATGCCATGTGGGTCCCCTCCCTGGCCTGGGATTGAACTCTCATTGCAGTGGCTACAGAAGCTCCACTGTACAGGGCTCAATCACTTGTGCCACCAGGGAGGCCCAATTATTTGCTTTCTTAAGACTGTATCCTAAAATCTGCAAAGGGCTAGCCATAAAACTTTTTTCCCCAGATAATAAAATGAAAAATCTAAACATAGAAACATATGAATATGAATATACAATCCTTACAATAAATAAATAGAATGTATTTAATGTACATATCTAAATAAGTACAAAATTAAAGACTTGAGTTCAAATTTTGGAAATGAATGACAAAAGGTAGACCATAAAAGTTAATTTTTGTTTGCATTTATTGAGATCCCAAGTTAATTTTATTATTATTATTTAATTGAGTATTATTTGAGGTAGCATTGATTTATAACAGAGTAAGTGTTTTAGGGAATATTTTTCCATTCTTTGTGTCTTCTGTTTCTTTTAACAATGTGTTAAAGCCATATTTAGATAGGTGGCTGCCTGATTCATGACACCTTTAATAGATCCACTGGATATCTAAGAATAAAGTAAAAATAAAGACTAATATCCCTATAGTTTCTTTGTCTGGGTCTTTCACTGTTCCTAAGTACTCAATTCTTTTTATGTAATTATAAAGGGACTTTTTGAAAAGAATTCTACTTCTAGCTTATTGTTTGCAGTAGGAAGGGATTGATTTTTATATATTGATTTTGTAATCTGCCACCTTGCTGAACCGAGTTATTGTTTTAATTAGATTTTTTAGTGGAGACTATAGGGTTCTCTATGTATATTATCATGTCATCTACAAATAAGGAGAGCTTTACTTCTTGGTTCCCTATTTAGATTCCTTTCCATCCTAGTAACATCCTTGCTAATTGTTTCTATTCAATACTATATTGAATAGTAATGGTAAGAGTATACTTCCTTGTCTTGTACCAGACCTTAGTGGAAAAGCTTTCAGTTTTTCACCATTGAGAATGATGTTAGCTGTGGGTTTATCCTATATGGCTGTATGTTGATATATATTCCATATACCTCCTGTTTTTCAAGTGTTTTTATCATGAACGGAGGCTGAATCTTATCAAAAGCTTTGTCTGCATCTATTGGTATAATCATATATATGATTCCTATCTTTCCTTTTATTGATGTGGTTGAATTATAATGATTGATTTTTTGATGTTGAACCTTACATGCCTGGAATAAATCCCATTTAGTCATGGTGTATAGTCCTTTAACACATTGTTGTATTTATTTTCTAAGACTTTGAAGAGCTTTGCATCTATGTTTATCAGGGAAATTGGTCTGTAGTTTTCCTTCTGTGATGTCTTTGTCTGATTTTGGTATTCACTGATGTTAGCCTCATAAAATGTGTTTGTAATTATTCCTTCTTTGTCAAGTTTTTAGAAGAGTTTGAGAAAAATAAATATTAGCTCATCTATGAAGGTTTGATAGAATTCACTTGTGAAACCATCTGGTCCTGGACATTTGTTTTCTTGCAGACGTTACTGTTTCAATTTCCTTCTTATAACTGGTCTGTTTGGGTTTTCTGTTTCTTACTCAGTCTCAGATGGCTTTATATTTCTAAGAATTTGTCCATCCCTTGTAGGTTATCAAACTTACAAACATTAAAATTTATGATCTTCTGTGTTTCTGCGATGTCTGTTTAACTTCTCTTTCATTTCTATTTAAATTATTTGCATTTGCTCTCCTTGTCTTTGTAAGATATCTACAGGCTTATTTTTTCAAAGAATCAGCTGTTGCTTTCATTAAGCTTTTGGGCTGTATTTGTTATTTTATTTCAGTTATTTCTGCTCTGATTTTTATTTTTCCTTCTACTAGCTTTTGGTTTTGTTTGTTCTCTTTAGTTCCTTAAGGTGATAGATAGAGTCATTTATTTTGAGCTCTTTTGTTCTGCTTCTTGATGTGGGCTTATGTTGCTATATACTTCCCCATAAGTTCTGTTTGTTCTGTGTCCAGTAAGTACTGGAAAACTGACCTCAATATCTTGACGTTTTTTAGCTTCATGGACTTGTGTATTCAATTCCTTCTCCAGGCTTGGGAAATTTTCCTTTCTCATTTCTTTAAATAAATTCTCTGTTGTCTTCTATTTCTCTTATTTTTCTAAAGAAGTACTCTCTTCCTTCTCTTTCCCTGTCCCTTATGGTATACCCATTTAATACTATGTTGCCTTTCCTCGTGGAATCTGATAATTCTTAAAATATTTTATTTTAAAATTTTATTTCATTCTTCTGCCCAGATTTTTTTTGTGCATGAACATCTCCAATATCCCTGATGATCTTTTATACAGTCATGTCTACTTTCATAGCTTTCTCCAGAGTCTTTTATCTCTTGTATTGATCCTTTTATATTCTGTATCTCTTATTTTCTTATTTAAATATTCCATTTCATTATTCTGCTCTTTAAATTTATTTCTCTGGACATTCATTTGTTGAGTTTTCTTGTTTATCTGTGACAATTTTCTCTGTGTGTGTTTCCTTACTTACACTGCTTGAATTTATTTATCATGAAAATTTTGAACTCGGTACCTGATATGGAGAGAAAGATCTTCCATAGCTTTGTTTGTGTTCTGGATATTTGTTCTCTCTCTGTGATATAGTATTCCCCTGAGGATTCAGATTTCCGTTTGTTGTGTTTTTCATGTCCCCACTATTTGCTTTATAAATATTAAGGATACAAGCTTCTACAATTCAAGTCAATGATACTGTATGTCAGGGAGAACAAATCTGTATTTCTGTTTTTAGTGAGTTTGTGTGGGTGTGGTGTGGTCTGTTGCTGATGAAAGTTGTATGCACAGGATGTTTGTGCCTGTGTTACTGGTGCTAGCCTTCCTTTCTGGCTTTCAAACTTATGTCTCTGTAGCACAGTCATGGAGTGTTTCAATGTTGCTTCTTCTTAGTCCCTGTATTTGCACATTCTGAGGCAAAATGTTCATGGAAGAGTCACACCTTTTTGATCTTCATCTTCCTCATCGAGGGCCCTGTCTACATTCATCCCAGAACCCTCACACATCCTGACATTAGATATAGAGCAGTTGGCTTTGTCTACCTCAGGTGGACAGTTACCACCCCTAGGACTGCCTCTTCCCCTACTCACGCTTTTGTTGCCCAGAGTTAAATTTCTTCCACATCAATTCTGTTATGCTCATTCAGTGTTGGTCCCTGGTGATCATGAGGTCTTGGTTTTGCCCCGTGAAAACTCTGAGTACCAGCACCTTTCTGGACATTTCTTTGTTTTTACCCAAGGCAAAATCAGGGAACTTCCTCTGATGCCATCTTCCTTGAGTCTCCCCTCTTGAGAATTACTTTTAATCTCATTATCCAGAAGTGATCACAGTTCACATTGTGCTTAATTCTTTGTTTTTGCGTGTCACTTCATTCTAGAGTGAAAGGTGTTCTCTTTGTATTTTTTCTCCAGAAGGTCATTTAGTCTAGCATAATTCTTGTCTACAAGGAAATATACAAGTGCAGTGATAGTATAAAAGCTTCAGGACTAGAGCAAAAGTGAACTATCTAAGAAGATACATTCAGTGTGTTTGCCATGTCCACTAGATCACAAAGCAGGCAGAAAGGCAAGGGTTGGTTAACTTATAGGCTTTTCTTCATTCAGTTGCATTTAAAATAAAAAATATATAATATATTTGCTATATATGTATATATATAGCAGCAATGATTTTAGGAGAGGACTATTATTTCTTTTCTTTATTTTTCTGGTGTTTATGCTTTACCTTAATTCTCTCCCTTTTTCCTGTTTTTCTATTTTCTGCTTAGTCCTCCTCTCCCCTGTAAATGCCTGTAAATAAAAACCTGGGCAATAATGTGACATACAGTTGTGATGGAAGGGAACTATCAATATGTACTCACTAATGTTTTCATGCTACAACAGTGTGTTGAGAAAGTTCATACTTTTCCAGTGGATATTATGCATATTACATGATATGTGAATATGACATGGTATTGAGTTTAGGGCTCACTAACTTGTTTCTTACCAAATCTTCAAGTTTCGTGTTTCCTTCCATCGATGAACTCAGATTTGACTGGAGAGGACAGAGAATAGTTTAGATTCCAAACTCATGCATCTATGTACATTGTTCTTCTCTTTATCTTTGTATTATTTCTTGAGTTGTGCTACCTTAACAGAAGACATCTGGGCTTGAGCAGAAGTATGAGAGGCCAAGGAATAGTCATAATTACAGGATGCAAAGACACTATCATATTCATGGCAACTCTGGCAATTACACCCCAAATTTATAGTCATATGCTTTCCAAGAATGTATCTCTTTGGGGATGTATTTTAACCCTTGTCAAAGTCATTTGTTTTACCATATTTAGTGGATTAATGAGGGACTCTGTCGATGACTGAAGTGCAATATATACATAGAGATAAGGCACATTCTGTAAATAGTATGACGTATCACAAGTATGAAAAAGTGATCACCTTCTTATATGTTTTTGTTTATTGTGGAGAAGTGTGAAACAGCGCAGATAAGACTGCTACCTTATTTGGACCCTCGCAGTGTTTTCAAGACCAGTGTTTTTCCAAATCTTAGTATTTAACAAACTTTACATTGAAAAACACTTTTGGGGAACTAGTGGTTATAATGAAGCTAATACAACAAAATATTATGAGCTTTACTTATAGATTCCAATAAGAATTTAAATGTAATAATTAAAATATCTATAATGACATTCTTAATAATAGGCTATCAATTAATACAGTGATAATATATTGCAATAGAAAGTTAATAATAATATAAAGTCAACAAAAATAAGTTGTTAGAAAAATCTGACTAAATTATTTGTAACTTATTACATCAGTTTTTCCTGAGAAATTATTTTTCTCTGATTTTTCTGATTTTCAAAATAAGAACAGGATAAGGAATTTGTCCCTAATGCAGTAATACTTACTGATGCAGCATTGCTTAGACTGGAAAAATAATTCCAGTAGTCCACAAATTTTTACTAGTCTGACAGTTACTTAGTTGGAATGGTTATTTCTTTGCATGACAATGAATAGAGATGTAGGACTCAGGCTGTAAATTGTACTTGGATTTTATTAGCTTTCTTTTGTCAGGCCTAATTTCTTATCCACAGAGACATTTCTTTTAGATCATTTAGTCTCTGAAGATTAAATAACTAATTTAGAGCAACACAGACACATGCACACACACATCCACATTCATATTGGTAATGCCTTAGCCTCTGTTGTGGAGGCGGATGCTAATTTCTGCACAAGTGATACTTAAGTGTGCCTCCTGTTCCACCACTGCTGTGTTTCATCTTCCTACAAAAGCACCTTTGGGTTCTTGCAGCTGCATATAGAGAGGCTGCAAAGTCAAGTGGTGATGCATCTCTTCTGAGCAGCCCTCTCAAACCAAGCTGGTGCTTGCTGGCCACTCTGCTTTCCCCTGGAGCCTGGGGGAAGAGAGAGTTTCCAAACAGGATTGGACTGTTCCATAACAAATAGCGTTTGGTTATCTCAGACCTGTCACCTGGTGAAATCCAGTGCTGTTTTATGTTCTGCTATTTATTTTGCATTAAAAAGAATCAGAAAAGAGATTGAAATGTTCCCCAAATACCACCTGCTTCAAGAGCAAGACAATAAAAAAGGAAAATAGAACAGAAGTAAACATGGTACATTTGCTAAAATATATGGCAAAACTTTTGCAACCTTGGTTTTATTTATTCTATCTTATAGAAGATTAAAAAGATATTTTTATTTTTTATTTTCTTTTAAGATTTTATTTATGCATATAAAAACTGGGGTCCAGGCCAGAGGCGCAGGGGTGTGTGTGACCAGAGACAGAGTGGGGAGCAGAACAGGCAGATCTACTGAAATGCACTGCTGAGGGGAGCAGTGGGCAAGGCAGGAGAGGTCTGCTGTGCCATGTGGGTCCCCTCCCTTACCGGGGATCAAACTCTGCACTGAAGTGGCTGTGCAAGTCCCACATGTGGTGCTCAACCCCCTGTGCCACTATGAAGGCCCTAAAAGATATTTTTAATATCTTTAAAAAGAAATTGAGGACTAGTAAATAGATTTTATATGTATATTTTTCATTTTTCAATGACTTGGCAGAAATTTTCATTTTTCAATTTCCTGTTCATATTATGTACACTCATATTTCTTCATCTCAGAAAAGACTTGTTATTATCAGCTCCATTTAACTACATAATGACAAGAGAGTCGTTTAGTTAACCAATTTCTAAATAAATGTTATTTAAATCACAAATTGCTTGTTAATTATAGGTAAATGTTTTCTTTTTACTTAGAAAGCATTTCAGATATCTTGGGTATTTGGACACATAATTCTGGTAAAAATATCACTGTTATCCGAACATTAAATCTGACTTGTCCATATGATCCAGCAATCCCACTCCTAGGAATCTACCCAAAGGACACAAAAACACTGATCCCAAAAAGTACATGTACCCCCATGTTTATTGCAGCACTA
>JAGFMF010012245.1:2206246-2264958 GCA_019455555.1 Galemys pyrenaicus
AGGGACTGAGGTGGCGGTGCACGGGTGAAATGGTGGTGGGAACCCACTGGGGAAAACAAACGATGTCAAATGCAATTAAATATAATATAATTAAAAAAAAATCTGACTTGTGAAAAATAGAAACCCAGAATCAATCACCTTCCTCTAGATTATTGCTGCACATGAACTCATGTTATTTTCAAACATGGTCCAGATCTGTTTTGGAAGTGCAGGTCAAGAACCTTAGTTTTGCTTCTTGAGATATCACTAGATATGTCGTTACTTCATGAGTTTTATGGAAAGAGAGAAGCTGAGAAGAAACTTGGGGCAGGGGAATGTTAAGCCCAAAGTAGGGTCACTGTGGACAAACCCTTCTGGAAACTGGTCAAGAATGCTGCAATGCAGACATTGCAGCTTGTGTTGTAAAACAATCCTAGGTGTCTCTTCAGAGTCTTCTCTTAGCAGCGTTGAGAGCCTTGATAAAACATAATAGAACTGTTAACCTTTTTTATATCCTTCCAACTCTGATGATGTGAGCTAGCATTAATATCAAATTATAAATTTAAAAGTGTGACAGAGATGATGTTTATGAAAGATGTGAAGAAATTAACAGAAGCTTAAGATCCATATTCACAGAATCCACAAGATTCACAGAAATCCTTTCACAGATACAGTAGACATTTGCTCCTACCATTTCCTTTTGAGAGCATAGATTTTTCACCTGTATGATTGCCAATGCCAAAAGAGCAAGGAACTGTCTGTGCTATTCCCTCTGCACAGCATTAATAGGTGAAGGTGATTAAAAACCATGTAGGCAGTTCATTGGCTAATCATGGTACTGCTTCCAATTTCCTGGGTCTTCCTGGCTGTTGCTGTGGTTCTTAGGGGTAATTTCTATACCTGAAGCCATTACTTGTTTCTTGGTCTTGATGGGTCCATATCCGGTGCTCTAGGGAGACATAGAGCACCTTGTGGCAATGACATTGCAATGAGTTCAGTGACTGCAAAAGAATTTGACAAAATCCCAGTATTCCCATAGTTGAATTTTGTGCAAGCTCTATTTAGAACTTTTTTTGCTTTTAATAGTAACTTTTTATGTGTCTTAAATTAAGGCTGATCACTGGAATTCCATGGTTTGATAAAAATACATTTCTGACTGATTAATACAGTAGAATGTTATGTGCACTGCTATTGATAGCCTTGGAGCTCTGGTTTCTGTGTCTTACAGTTAACTTTGGTCTGCCTATCCCATTGCCATCATCACTCCTATTGAGCCTGCTCTCTTTGGTGAGCTCTGAGTGGAAAGTTCTTTCTGAGTACCCCAAAATTCTATTATTCCTACAAACAGAAAGTATTTGCAGTGGGTTTATTATAATCTGAGTGGGTTTTCTTGGATTCATGCCCAGCAAGTTTATTTTTATGTGGAGTAGGCTGATTGCCTATATTTTTTGGTAGCGTTTACCAAACTATTTATCTTTGCTGGTAACTTAAGGTTGGGCAGGGTTTGAGTAAATGCATTGGAGCCTTTTAAAAGTTATTTTCTAGAATGGAAGAGGATAATATGAAGTGATATAAGTAAGAAGGAGAAAGACAAATACCAGATGGTGTCACTTATATGTGGAATATAAAGAAACAAAACAAAGGGTCAGACAATACCAAGCAATAACAAACCCTTCACATCTAATGGGAAAACTGAGACAACTAGAAGGGAAGGGTGGTGATGCAACGGGCAAGGAATGTAGGCGGTAGGAAGGGAGCTCAGTGGAGAATGGCTGGGGGATTACTGAGTCTTTGGTGGTGGGTGTGCTGGGAAAATATACATTTGTAGAAATTTGAACCTAAAACAAATACAGTGATGTAAACCAATTTCACTTAAATAAACATAGTTGGAAAAGTTAAGATAAAATAACATGTATAGCAGATATTCTAGTACAATTCTGAAAAAATAAAAATAAAGTGCCCTAGTGCCTTTATTGCTGACTTTTAGACTGGGTGTTTCTGTATCAGCATAGCTCAGCCTGTCTTGGGAATGGAAACAAGAGCTGAGTTGTGTTTGTATCCCCAAAGCTCCAAACTACACTTAAAATATCCATTTTTAATTTTTCTAGTTTCAGAAGCTTTAAGTTTATGGATTCATTGTATTATTGTCTGTGGAATCTCTGATGGTATTTTAATTAAATGCTCATTTCCTAGTAACCACAGCACTGTTTTAAACTGCTTAAAATACCAACCTTCCCCAGTGTATTTTTGGATATAAGGGTGATAGTGTGGAATCAGCAGTATTGGAGGCAATAATTGATTTTAAGGTTAATGGAATGAAGCTTAAAAACATTTCCCCTAGGTAAATTTTCTCATCTTTAGAAAACAAATGTATCATACCATTTATAGCTGTATATATTTTGATGTTGACTAATTGACCACAAAAACCAACTGCTTGTCTTACAATAATGAGCTAGTTTTTAATCCATATCCTGACTACCATTGAGCAGTAAAAAAAAAAAAAAAAATAACTACTGAGACTGATACCTTGACGATCATATGCTATATGAAGAGTTATCTCAACAGCTTATAGTACTTTATGAGTAATTTTATATAAAGTCTTAGAAACTCAGAATTATAGAATGTTAATCAGTGGTTGCCAGATATTTGGGATGGTGGTGTTTGGGAGAATTACCATAAAGGGAAATATAACTAAGCTGTTTGTGGTGATGGAGTAGTTTTGTATCTTGATTTGGTGTTTAGCTCAATCAACATTTATAACAATATGACACAGAGCCTCATACAATCACTGTACCAATGATAGTTTCTTGTTTTGGTATTTTACTATAATTATGTAAAATGTAACCTTTGGGGAAACCAGGTGAGCATTATGCAGGGCCTCTGTAATATTTTGAAACTTCCTGTGAATATAATTTTTTCAAAAATTTTTTTTCAATTGAGCGAATAGTCATAAAGCACCCTTAGGAAATAAGCCTTTCTTACTGATATTGGAAATGAATGCAGTCATTGGCAATCAGAGCAGGAAAATATGTTATAGTCACATACAAATGTCAGAATAATGTGACAGTCCAAGCCTTTTTTTTTTTTTAATTTTGTTAGTGTCATGGTGATTGTTCACTTTTTGTTTAACTCTTCAAAAAAAAAATACAAAAATTTTTCCTAAGAGAAGCAAGGGTCTTAAGCTATGGCAAAGGAAACCTAGGAAGAACCCATAAGAAAGTAAACCTTGACATCTGGTATGAAATATATATAAAACCGTCAAACCTAAGAATAGGAAAGAGAAAGGATTTATACTTTATTTTTCCTAATTTTTCAAGTGGCAAGTCATTTAGGGAATATGCTGGTTGTACCTATTTCAGTTCTTTTTCTTTCTCCTTTTGAAGGAAATGGAAACAAACATTGAACAGGAACCAAAACATAGAGGCAGAAAATGTTTTCATGACCTTACTTCCTAGATATAGAGATTATATACTTCTTGAATGCTAGTACATTTTATATTAATCTATATCTTTCACTGCTTCAATTTGGCATTTACCATAGAATTTAATACCGAATTACTAACACTATAGTGGCTAGATATATGGGAACTGATTCATCCCTTCAAAATAGTGCAATCCAGAGAAAAGTAGCAACAATGATACAAAGTTAATGGATTTTCTTATTGAAATTTGATTTGGAGAAAAGAAAAAGTATTTCATGCCAAGTATCCTAAAAGATTTTCTCTCATAAATTTATGATATCCATGGGAAGAATATTGAGGGGATATGGGAAAATTTCCAACAATCTTTTGGAAATAAGGGATTTATCTATTGTCTCAGGTAGTTTGGGATATGGGTAAATATGCACTTCCCAATTCCTTCACCATGTAGTCACAGTAATAGATATGCTTTGTTCCTAGTGATTAGAAGAGAGCGTGGTATTTTTTTTTTTAATACCACAGACACATGTGTAATCTTTTAACCATCCTGACTTAGATTAAGAAACATGAAATACATTTTCTTGTACAAAACAAAACTATAAAAGTATTTCACATTAGCACAAGTTTTCCTGTGACATTCATTTAGGGTATAAAAGTGGATTTTTATAGATCATTAACAACATCACATTTTCTGGGAGCTGAAAAATATAAAACCAATGTGTTAGAAAGCAATGCCAATTGAAGATCAATTAAAAGTGATATAAAGTATTCTTGAAACTTTTAAATGAATTATATGTAAATAATTCACTTTGTGAGCCATCTTCATTACCATATCAATCATATGCACTGGTACAAGTTCTATAATTTTTAAAATATGATAATTACTGAAATGATTTTTAAAAAATGTTAATATTTTATTATTAACCCATACACATATACTGTACTTTTAGGTTATTGAAACAATAGATCAGACAACATTTGCCACAATAATGTCTGTCAAAGTGGCTGGCCATAAAAATTCTGTCACTATGTTCTTTGATGGACACTCCTAACAAAGGGGGCTGATGTTACCATTCTCATTCTCTTTATAATATTTCAAGACAGCTAGATTCCTTCTCTTACGCTATAATTCTTGGGAGTGGTGTAAGATTTCTTTTTTTACTTAGCATCATCTGCAGCTTTAAGACAAGATGAAGAGGGGCCTCCCTTGGGGCAGAATGGGTTAAGCAATGCACTGTGAAGCAAACTGCAGCACTAGTTTGATCCCTGCCTCCTGCCACTGAGGTGACTCATATGGTGCAGCAGACCTCTCCTGCTTCACTGGCTGCTCCCCTCAGCAGTGTATTTCAGTTAATCTGCCTGTTCTGCTCCCCACTATGTCTCTGGTGAATCCTCTCTCTGCCCTGGACTCTGGCCTGTACCCCAGTTCTTGTATGCATAAATAAATAAATCTTTATAAAAAAAAGACAAGATGAAGAAAGGACTCCTTTTGAATGTTATGGTCAAGGTTCATCCATTTTATAGTAGTTTGCCAGCAATGATCAATCTTTGCTGATCACGAGGAATTTCTTCCTTATTCTGGTTCTTTGCTTTTGCATTTTTTATTGTATCTGTGTGTTCAACTGGAGAGTGATAGTCTTCCCTGGCAAGGTTTTCACAAAAATCTGCATCTTCACTGTGGTTTCACCACAGATTGTGAATCAGAAAGGAACAGTATCACACAGAATGACAGCTGAAAAGATTTTTAAGAGACAAAAAAATGTGTTACTTTTTACCTTATGGCTGACATTTTTGTTAGAAGGAGAACCCAGCCCACTTGCTTTTTCTTTATTTTGATCACTCATTCAGTCTTGATTTACCAGATCACTAAAAAGCTGAGATACTAGATTACCTTTTATTTACCTAATTCAACAGAAATATTTTCAGTCATTATATTAGTTGACATTTTTCGGGCATTTAATAGTCTTAATGATACAAAACTTTTGGAAACATTTTCCTCTGGTTCCACCTACACCATGTATTCTGATAAAAATCTTCACACCTTAGCAGTCCTTCCCTGTCATCTTCACTATTTGTTGTTGTTGTTTTTAATCTACACTGAAATTGTAACTTTTCTTCAAGTTTTCACCCTCACTCTCCATCTCTTCCTTGACAGCCTTTTGCAGGTCAATTTTGTAAGTAGCATCATGTTCAGTTATAATACATTTTTCTTGTCTCAAATATGTATCTACATATTTTTCTGGATTGTAGACACAGCTTTCCATCTGAATATTTTCTCCTCTCCTCCTGTAGACCTGCTGTTAGACTAACAAGCTCTCAAGTGGGTAGTTTCAATCTCTTCCTTAGCTCTGATCGCTCCTATTTTTCATTTCACTCCTCATTTCCAACCTTAAATATCCCTGAAATCCCAAAACGCTGCATTTATACTCCCACTATCTTATTGAAAACTCTAAAGCTATCTGAATTTTTCAATCATACCCTAATATGTATCTTGATCCCTAATTTCTTCCTCTCATAGTCACCCTTCTCATGAATTAATAATTTTTGTTCTAGTTAAAATTTGATCATCTCACTCATGGTTCTTGAGATATTTTACTGTTAATCCCTCCCTGTATTTCTGGATACATAAACCACTGCCACTCTAATTTTTAACTTAATTTTTGACACATCCATCCTAAAATGCACTGTCACTCTTCCTCAGATGCCTTTTTGCAGAACTTGATCATCTGGTGAATCCTATTCATCCTTTATAATGCAGTTTGGATGTCACATATGGTGATATTTCTCTGATTAAAAAAAAAGAAAAAACCCACAACTTCTTGTCACAAAGAATCACAGCATTAATTGTCTTGATTTTCTACAACCCATCATCTTTGGGATTTTATCCTGTGTCTTTGACAATTGCCATTGATGTCACCAGAGTGAGTGTTGATTTTTTTTTACACCTATATATACGTATCTATATCTGTTTATAAATAGATCTATCTATCTATCTGTCTGTCTTTCTGTCCACTTCTTGCATTGGGAGGGAGTCACTCTTTTCATTTAGTACCTATACTTAAGTGCAAAAATTGAGGGGACTACCCGCTGTCCCTCCTAGTGTTGCATTCTGTACCAGTGTACATACTGATCACAAACAGAATTGCTCTGTTGTTTCAGTTATAAGATCTTGTTCCATAACTAACCGTTTTTTATTTTATTTTTTATAGACTCTCTTCTTCTAAATGAGCTTAAGCTCCTTGGGACTGGGATGTATACAAACTCAGTGACTGGCACTCTGCCTGTTGTGAAAGTATTTCTTCACACACTTAACCATTGTCCCGAGACAAAACTTGAAAACTGTACCACCTCCTTCTTTCAACCTGGAACATTAAAAAGAGGGCTTTATCCCTGCATACCCAACCTTGAGTCCATTCATAGGTCTGCATACCCAACCTTGAGTCCATTCATAGGTCTGCATACCCAACCTTGAGTCCATTCATTCGTTAGCATTTTTACACAGATTCCTGTGCCCCTCACTCCACTGACATATCTTTGTGAACTGTGGAGACCCAACTTAGATTTTCTTTCTTTGATGCATAAAAGAAAAATTGCACCAAACCAATTAAATAGGCAAAGACTTTAGTCAAAATAATTGCAATAGAGGAGAAGAAACTATTGTCTCTTGAATTCAACTCTCTTGAAACAAAATGTCAGAGCTTAAGTGCTGAAGAGGGCTAATAGAAAAATATGAAATGACACTATGGGAAGATTGGTTAATGTGATGAGTTCGTCTATGCCTGCTAATCAGAGCAAGTTAGGCTTCCAGGTCTCCACAGAGACTGAGAAATAGGAGTGCTATCTTTCCTGGTGATTACATTTCAAAGGGATAGCTCCCATGTCCTGGAGAAAGACATACTTGGGTTGTAGGAGACTTATATTTCAAAGAACAAAAAAACCTTAACAAAACATAATTGTAAATTTTATAAAGAAAATTCATGGGGGCCTCCCTGGTGGTGCAAGGGGTTAAGTCTCAGCACTTTGAAGCTATCTGCAGCCACTAAAGCACTAGTTCCATCCCAGTCAGGGAGATGACCCACATGGCACAGCAGACCTCTCCTGTCTCTCCTGCTGTTCCCCTCAACAATGTATTTCAGTAGATCTACCTATTCTGCTCTGCATTGTCTCTGGTGGCCCTTTCACAACCCCCACCCCCCACACCTCTGGTCTGTGTCCCAGTTCTTATATGCATAAATAAATCTTTAACAAAAAATATGTTTTTTCTTTAAAAAAAGAAAATTCACCAAGGAAAAGGGGATCAGAAGTCCATAGTCAGGGAAAATACTGTTCAAAATGTAGGCAGGCAATTTTAAGTCTGTGTTGGTCAGACACAGAAGCGTAAATTGAGAGGTAAGTAACTATCCATTTAACTTGCTTTCATGTGGTTTTACTGTTCTGTCAATAATAGTAACATGGGTCATACAGTAAGGTGGTTGCCTTTATTGATGAAATTTATAGTTTATTCTTATAATATGCTATAATTGTGAACAGTTTTCTTAGGTTATGCCCTTTTGAGGAGAAATGAAATAAAAAAAACACTTCAAAATAAATGTTTTGCTATTATCACTCTTTTCTTCTTTCGATTCACTATTAAAAGTGAATGCATTTATCACACAGGCAAACATTTGTGGTTTGATTGATATGTACTTTTTCTTTTTTACTATGAGTACCCATTAGGGCATGTCATTCTGCAACATACAAAATAATAATTTTGTGCCCTACCTGAGATGTTTCTATAAGTGAATCATACTAAATCAGACTGCAGATAAGTTAAAGAGAAAAGGAGGCAGTAAAGGTAGTAAGATGACAAAAAGAGATCATAGCTCAGTGTCAGTATCTTTCTACAGGGTGTAGTTTCAAGGGTGAATCTTGACAACGAGGTGATTTTTCTTTTTTATTTGATGGAAATGGTATTTGACTCAGTTTTCCATGCTTATTATGTGATACATGTTTCATAAATACATCTCGTGCTTCCATAGCAGTACTCAGTTTGAAATTGTATTACATGTATCACAATTATTGTGCCTCACTTTTTAGGTAGAGTTGCATAATGTCAGACCAATAAAGAAATGATAGGAGTTGGGTTAGGACACTGAATGAGCAGTCAGTGAAGGCTGTTTGGACACAATCAATAGTGTAAGCTCTTAGGAAATACTCTCATTTACTTCTTTGCTTTTCTTTTGTATTGCCACATTTGCCTACACTTCCATGCCTTTCCTGCTATATTGTTCCTGCACTGGTGTGCTTCTCTAAACCCCATCACCATTACAATCTTTGTTTTTATTTCCACCCAATTTATTTTTTTAAAGGATTTATTTATGCGTACAAGAGCTAGGGTACAAGACAATGGTGTGGTGGGGGTGAGCGATCCACCAAAGACAGAGTGGGAAACAGAACAGGCAGATTGACAGTACACTGCTGAGGGGAAAGTGGGCGAAGCAGGAGAGGTCTGCCTCACCATGTGGGTCCCCTCCCTGGCCGGCAGCAGGGATCGAACTCATGCTGCAGTGGCTGCGGTTTGCTTCATAGTACGTTGCTTAACCCATTGCACCACCAGGGAGGCCCTATTTCCACCCAACTTAAAGCCACCATGCCACATCGCAGATTGACTACTGAAATAATATCTTTATTAATGCTCCAAATTTTATCATTTCTCTAGAATCTGTTTTTTACTGTGAGCTTAAAACAAATGTTGCCTAGACCAAATTGTCCCTGTAAACCTTTCCCATTGCTTCTGAGTGCACTCAAATGGAATTCCAAATGTGTCCCTCAAAACCCAAGACATTTAACTGCCCAACCCAGCCATATAACCACTTGTTATTTTCCAACCATTCTCCACATCCCAGGAACAGTATCCTTTCAGTTCCCTGAAACTGCCAAGTTTTTTTTTTCCCCCTTAAATTTCATCTATTTATGCATACAAGAACTGGGGTACAGGTCAAAGGCGTGTGTGGAGTGGTGAGAGGATTCACCAGAGACAGAGTGGGGAACAGAACAGGCATATTGGCTGAAATACACTGCTGAGGGGAGCAGTGGGCGAGGCAGGAGGGATCTGCTGTGCCATGTGGGTCACCTCCCTGGCCGGGGATTGAACTCGTGTTGCAGTGACTGCAGATGTTTCATAGTGTGGCGCTCAACCCCCTGCACCACCAGCGAGGCCCAAAACTGCCACTTTTTTTCTGGCATGGGTTCTTTGTCCTTACTCTTCCTCTCCCTGCATAGCTTTGTGGACGGATTATAGTGTAGCAAGCTTTCTTGCCTTTAAATTCTCAGCACAGTTGTCCTCTCACTGAGGATTTCTTGACCACCCAACTGTTATTAATCCTCTTCCTGCCCATCTATCACCATCTTCTGATTTTGTTTTCATCTCAATACTTACCTAAATTATCTTGCTTATTTGTTTTGTTTGTTTATTGCCACAATAACAGAAACCTCATCTATGATGTTGTCTGTCATATATATGGTTATAATCAAATCATCAAAAACAATCTTGGAATGCTCATAGCTCAGGAAATATTTGAATGAATTAATCAATTTACTAAATAAATGTCACCTGTTAATATCTTACTGTTTCTCAGTTCCACTGTAACATTCCCTTGGAAGTCTAAGCGTATATCACATGTTTCCATATCTCATATGTCTATTACCTTTATCTGGATTTCTGGTTACCAAACCTTCTATTAGGATTTATATGTAGCCTTTGTTTGGGGAGTCAACATAAATTGATAATATTCATGGATAGGTGGATATTTTCTCTAAGTATATTCTATATATACATTCTAGGAACCTCTAAGAATTCAGCTTCTCTCATTAACACATACTTTTTATTTTCTTTAATAAGACCTTATCCCCTAGGTATCAGACTCAAATCTTTTTTATTATGAAGCATACATGTTAAGGTAAGATGTTTTCAAGAAATGTGACATTTAGTAAGGAGGATAAACTGTGTATTCTAATAAATATAAAATGAAGTTGTATTTTATAAGTTCCACAAAGAGGAAGAACAAACAGAACAATCTAGGAAAGGGGGAGATCCACCAACGGGAGATCAACAGAAAATGCTTAACTAATAGATAATCTTCACTCTTTAATTATCATTACCATTTTGGTGGAGGAAATGAACTGTGTAAAGAAATGACATGGAAACAATAAGGAAGAACAAGGAGTTTTCTACTTAAGCCTCAACCTCAGTATGAAGTTTTAGAACATATCTATCCTAAAGGTCTTGGAATGTCTTTGGTAGGGAGAAGTCATTGGGGATACTTTAGCAGGACTTGACACTAGCACAGCAGAACTTAACAAGAGTATATTAGACATCTCTGGCAGAATGGATTGCAGTGAAGTCAAGCTGAGACAAGGGAACCAATCAATTAGCACTCTTGTGACATGAAAATCCAGAGATGAGAGAGTAAGAGTTTGAAACTTATTTTCCTAAAGAAATATGTTAATATAACACACACACAAACACACATGAACACTCATGATATGTGGCACATCAAGTATAATTTTTCTGCTTCTATTTTGCTGAACCGCTACCAACCAGGCATTCCATCCTAGCTACTTCTGCATGAAAGGTATTAAAAATGACATATGGGGCAAGAAAAAATTAAGGAAGTATGGGTTGCTACTTAAAAGAAAAGATTATAGAGTTAAAAACAACTTGAATTGTGTCTGTATAATCCTGTCTTTATACACAATACTTATTTGGAAATAAGGAAATTACTTAAATTATTAAGGCTGTCTGCATCCAGTCATCAGACATTTTACCTCAAATTTTTTCACTTCAATACATTCAGGTATGGATTAGGGGCCCATAGTTTCAAGATAATCATCAGTATCTATTTAAGGAATGTCTTCCAGGAAGTTATGAAAGTATCATGTCTTTTTATGGCCTTCTCTAAGTCAGGAGTTCATGGAAGGGGCTGCCTCATTGCTATTTACCTTCCTGTAACTCTAGAAACTTCTGTCATGTTGGAGACATTTTATTGTGTGAATATATTATTGATTTATCTCTGTAGTCACTTAAGATTTTCATTATGATCTCTTATTTATCCCTTCATTGGTCTTACCATCTCCTGCTGATGGTCTGCCCACAAACCACAAACATCTTTCTTAGGATTCATAATATATATGTTATACATAAATACACACACACAACACAAATACCTATAAAATCAGTGTTTATGGGAAACTATCATGCTAATTTAATATTTATATAGAAATTTGCCTGTAAGGTTTTGAAGAGTAACAACATCTATTCTTTAGGAATACAAATACTTGCTGGATTCTTAAAAATGGTCATATTTTTTCTTTATCTCATTTTTAATTTAACAATTCAGTCTCATCATAAATACATTTAAAATTAATACATTTTACCAAAATCCCTCTTGACTGCTTTCCTTATTCCAGGCCAACCTTTCCTACCCAGAGAAATCAGTATTTTCTCTTTTGAATGCAGCCTTCCAGCTTCTTTTTATTTTAGCTTTCTCTCTCTCTCTTGCGTGTGTGTGTGTGTGTGTGTGTATGTATGTATACATTCTAATAGCTGTGTAGTATCCAATTAATTTAGAATGAAATCCAGACTCATTACTTGATGGAATCCATATGGTATGGTCAACTCATCTCTTTCTCCTCTATACTCTTTCTTTTTGGTTATACTTTCTGTATCTTGATGTTTTAAAAACACTCTGTATACCACCTATATCCCTTGACTAAAAAAGCTTCACTTTACGTAGTCTTGCTTCATTCCCTTTATTCCATACTCTATCGAAACAAGTTCTTAACAGAAACGCCATGTTGTTTCTCTCCACCTCCTGCATTTTTTCCACTCTATTTCTGTCTCTAACACTATTTTTTTTATCTCTATCTCTAACACTAACTTATTTAACTCTGTTTCTATCTCTAATTCTATCTTTCTATCACTAACTTTCTCTACCCTAACTCTATATATCCAATTCTCAATCTTCTCTATCTCTAAAATAATGTTTAGCTCTAGCTCTACCTCTTTCAACTCTCACTCTCTTGCTATAACTCTGTTTCTCTTAACCAGCTTTATTTTTCCATTGTAACTTATTCCTTATTACTACCTTCATTGTCTGCTTCTTTGTCCAGAATGTAGAATTTACATTCAGAGTTTTTCTTTCACTTATATCTTTCTAAGACCTGAAATAGTTTCTGGTATGTAATTGATATTTTTTAAATTTTTGAACATATGCCTGATGTAGAAGTGTACTTAGTTTCTTTAACCATTTCCTTTCAGATGGACATTTGTTTCCACCATTATATATTGACTAGCAATGTCACAGTAAATATCTTCCGATATGGCTCTGTGATCTTTATATGTATATTGTTAATTTTCATAAGAAAAATCTTGAGCCAATATGTATGCACATTTGAAATGTGAAGAGAAGGAAAAATAGTTCTCTATAAAAGTTTTATCAGCTTTCACTTCCTACTACGGAAATATCTATTTCCTTGTACTTACTAATACTACATGTAATTTTATAATATTTGTCCCTTTTGGGCAAAAACTATTTTTTTAATAAGAGGAAGTTTGAGTGTGCTGTTATAGTTTCTGCCATAAAATGTATTTATAAATTGCATTTTTTATTACTGTAATGCTAGCTTACATGCTGTATGTGATTTAGAGATATAGATTGAGACCTCTCCACCTGTGTGAATGTTACCCACATCATAGATAAAATAGATGACACCCCATAATCTTCCGCCAAAGTTCATTGGGCCTCCTCCACCATTTGTTTATTATTTAGCCTCCCTTCTTGTAGCCTCAATTTTGTAGTCAAATTTTTAGGGTTTGTTTTGGTTTAGTTCTGTCTATTTCTTTATTTTGTTTCTATATATATCTTGTTAGTAAAATCTTCCAGTACTTGTGTTTCTTTTTCTGACTTCAGTTGCAGAGCATAATCCTCTCCAGGTCCATTCATATTACAAGTGAATATTATGTGTGTATGTGTACCACTCTTAATGCATTCATCTATTGGTGAACACTTAAGTTGTTTCTATAACTTCCATAATTTACATTTTTTATATTGTAAATATTGCTGCAATGAACATAGGAGTGCACATATTTCATTAACTCAGTGTTTTTCTATTTTTCAGGTAGTTACCTAGGAGGGTAACTGCTGAATCATATGGTAGATCTATTTTGAATTTTTTGAGAAACTTCTGTACTGTTTTCCAAAGAAAAGACTAGTCTACATTCCCATTGGTAGTGTACAAGGGTTCCCTTTTCTCCATAGTTACTAACAATTCTTGTTTCTGTTTTTTTTATATAAGGGCTATTCTCATGGGAGGGAGGTGTTATCTCATTGTGGTTTTGACTTGTATTTCCCTGATGATAGGTGATAACACGCATTTCTTCATGTGCCTGTTGGTTATCTGTAGGGCTTTGGAGAAAAATGTCTTTTAGTTTCCCAACTCCACCTGTTGAAGGATTCTTTTGTATACTATTATATATTTCATTGTATACTATTGGGTCATTTTTCATGACCAAATAAGTATATATTCACTTCTGAGCTCTCAATTCTGTTTCATTGGACTGTGTCTATTTTATTCTAATTCCATGCTCTTTTGATTATGATAGCTTTATAGTATAATTTGAAGATTGATAGTGTGATGCTTTTATGTGTTGCTCTTTTGGTAGGATTGCTTTTGCTACTTGGAGTCTTAAAAATTTTACATGAATTAAAATAATGTTTGCTCTATTTATTGAACAATGTCATTGGCAAGGATTAATTTGAATCTCTATATTGTTTAGGTAAGAAGGTCATTTTAATAATGTTATTCTTCAAATATCAAGAAATATCTTTCCACTTTGTGTCATTTACTATTTCTTATAATGATATATTTCAGTTTTCATTGTACAGGTCATCCACCTCCTTTTTATGTTTTGTTGTTGTTGTGATGTGTTGAATAACATTGACTGTGACTGATTTGGTTATTTTGAACCATCTTGGAATCTCAAGGATGAATCCTAGTTGGTCATGGTATATTACTCTTCAAATGTGTTGTTGAATTCAGTAAGCTAAAATTTTGAGAATTTTTCATTGTGCTCATTAAGGATTTTGTTCTGGAGTTTTCTTTCTTTTTTGGTGATCATAATCTTCTTTTGGTAATGATGGTTTCACGAAATGTATTTGCAGTCATTCCTTCTAGTTCAAATTTTGTGAAGAGTTTAAGAATGATATGTATTAGTTTGTCATTGAAAGTTTGGCAGAACTCACTAATGAAAACATCTGGTTCTAGGGCCTCCCTGGTGGCTTAGGGATTAAGTCTCAGCACTATCACCAATGAACTGAGTTCGATCCCTGGCCAGGGAGCTAATCAAAATATGATAGAGCAATTCTTTCCTGCTTTCCCACTACTCCCCTTAGCAGTGTTTTTCAATCCACCTCTTTTGCTTCCCACTCTCTCAGGTGAATCTTCTCACTCCCTCCACTTCTGACCTACAACCCCATTCTTCTATGCTCAAAAAAGAAAAAGAAAGAAAAAGAAAAAGAAACTATCTGGTCCTGGGCTTTTGTTTATTTAGAAGTGTTTTATTACTCCTTCAATTTGCTTGCTTATAATTATCTGTTCTGGTTTTTCATTTCTTCTTGATTCAGTTTTGAGCGGTTGTATGCTTCTAACAATGTCCATTTCTTCCAGTTTATTCAATTTATTTTTATTTATTTTTTAATAAAAATTTATGCATACCAGAACTGGGGTGCAGCTCAAAATTGTGGGGGGTGAGCGGCTCCACCAGAGGCAGAGTGGGAGCAGAATAGGTGGATCTACTGAAATACACCAGTGAGGGGAGCAGTGGACAAGACAGGAGAGGTCTGCTGCGCCATATGTGGGTTAGCTCCCTGGCTGGGGATCAAATTCATACTGTAGTGGCTGGCAATAGCTTGATAGTGCTGAACCTTTACCCTGTGCCACCAGGGAGGTCCCAGGTTATTCAATTTATTTTATATTCAATGTTCACTGTAGTTTCTTATAAACCTCTCTACTTCTGAGATGTCTATTGAGGCTTCTCTTTCATATCTGATTCAATTTAAAGCGCTTTTGCTCTTTATTTCTGAGTAAGTCTAGCTATGAGGTTTTCAAAACTAATTTTTTTATTTCATTAATCTTTTGAACAATAGTTTCTATTTCTCTTTTATTTATTTTTCTTCTGATTTTCTTTATTTCTTTCCTTCTACTAGCTTTGACTTTGTTCTTATTTTTCTAATACCTTAAAGTATAAAGTTTTATTTGAACTCTATTTGAATTAGGTCTTGTTTCTTGATGTGGGCCTATATTACTATATACTTCCTTCTTAGTAATGATTTTACTGTATTCTATAGTTTCTGGTAGGCTTTGTCTTCATTTTTGTTTGCCACTAGGTATTTTTAAAAATATCTTCTTTGATTTCCTCATTAGTACAATAATCATTTAGCAGTATGTTGTTGTATCTTCACATACTGGAGGTTGTCCCTGCTTTGATTTTTGTTGTTGATTTTTAGTTTGATATCTTTGTGATCAAGGAAAATACTTGATAGAATTTCTTTCAGTCTTTATGAATTTGTTGATACTTTTTTTGTGATGCAACATTTCAGCTACTTGTCTTTGTTTCATGTGCACTTGAGAGAAATGTGTACTTAACTTTTTTTTTTTTTGGTGTGTAGTTTTCTATAAATATCTATTACATCTTTGTGGTCTGTTTCTTTAAAGTTATTGTTTCCCTGTTGACTTTCTGTTTAGTTTATTTGTTGATTGGTTAAAGTGGGTGAATGCTGATGTAAATGACTGCATTCCATCATTCCTTATGGCTGAATAGTATTCCACAGTGTCAATATGCAACTTCTTGATCCAATCGTCTATTTGTGGGTATTTAGACTTCCTCAGTGTCCTACCTATTGTAAATAACATTGCACTGCACATTGTAGAGCGTATTTTTTTTTTTTTGTGTTGATGGTTTAATTTTCTTTGGATTGAGCTTTAAAGAGTTTTTGTTTCACAATCTGATCCTGTGCCTTCTTTAATAAGTTAAGTGATGTTAATTTTTCTATTGCAAATATAGTTAGGCATTAGATATGTTAAGAACTGAATAAACCTTCCTGTAAATTAGAAAAAATATATGATGCTTGGCAACCTTTATGTTATGGTTTACAAAAAGGCCCTTTAACCTTCAAACTATGAGTGGTCTGGTCCAGAAATTAGGCATGCAGATTTCTGTTCCATTTCTATAGATACTACTATAGATACTGGATTAAAATTAGGTGTTTTAAGTGAAACTCTTGACTGAATTTCCATTTTCCTGGAGATTTATTCATATAGTCCAGAATATACTATTGAAAGGTTGCTTTGTATGTTTAACTTTCATTAAGACTTTGACAAATGGATAAATTTTAAACTCAATTTTATGAATACATGAATTATGTATTTTATGTATTAACCATGAATACATGGTTAATGAAGTATTTGAATTCTAGAGATGTTGACTATAGTTTTGGACACTGTGGACTTGGCTTATTCTTACAGCAATTGGATAAGAAATATCCATTGAATTAAACAGGTGCATTTGGGCATGTATGTCATAAAGCATTAGGAGCATAATACATCACAGAGACTCCCTGCAACTGATTTTCTGGGATTAAAAGTAATATGTTGCTAAATCACTTGCTTGTTGCAATTTCAGCAAATTTGAAGTCATTTCATTTTTATTTTTAGTTCACTACTAGTTTCCCATAATAAGATATACAGTGACTTAAATTTTGGTAAAAATCATAAATTTCAACAGTTCCAAAAGAGTGAATAGTCAGCATTAACTTGAAATAAATATACTTTTATGTTAAAAATAAATTTTGTAACTTTTTTCCTTAAAATGACTGGTTTTTTTTTTAATTAATTTTAAATGGTGGTCATGAATTCAGTCATTGTTTTTTCTCTGAATTTATGTTATGCAACTATTTGTGTCTCTCATCTTATACCTTGTATGAATCAGTTCATATATTTTATAATCTCACTGTTTTTACTGATTAGAGAACTTAACAATTACTAGCTGCTTATAGTGGTAAGTATCTGGAATGGAATTAATTATTTTTAAATATACATATAAAAACTGTGAACCTGAAAAAATTCTGTACTATCAGAGGTAATATTTAACCAGTATTATTAGTTAAAGATTTATTATTTATGCATATAAGAGCTGGGTCCTAGGCCAGAAGTGGAGGTGCTGAGAGGATTTACCAGAGACAGAGTGGGAACAGTACAGGGGTATCTACTGAAACACACTGCTGAAGGGAGCAGTGGGTGAAACAGGAGAGGTCTGCTGCACCATGTGGGTCACCTCCCTGGCCAGGGATTGAACATGTGCTGCAGTGGCTACTGAAAGAGCTCCTACCGTTGTGTGGGAAAAGAATTTGATTCAAATCCATGTAACAGCTATATATTATAGATTTATGCAGTAAAGGATTTGGAAAGGAATTTGGAAAATTGGCTTATTTGTTGTTTTTTTTTCTTTTATAGTGAAGATGAAATAGTTTAGAATATTTGGGGAAGATTGTTCTCAATTTCCAAAGCCTTTAGCTTTAATGAACACTTTAAGAGATACGTACTTTTGTAATATTTAAATATATGAATGATTTATACATTGTATTATAACTAGAGATATTGTTATAGGTCTATGTAGTAAATGGCTAAGAGAGCTAAATACAAATTTTTATGAAATAATTAAGTAACTGCTAGGCACTTATAAGTATATATTATTTTTGTAAGACATTTTGACAGGGTCTCTGCCTTCTGCTAAGAACTACTCCTTTTTTCTGAAGAAATGCAAGGGGCAGGGAGGATGGTTTTAAAGTGCTTACAGGAGCTTATAAACATATATGTAATTTAATACACACATATATGTGTGTGGTATATATATATCGCATATACAGATCACAGATCTCCTTTTATAGGAAGAAGGTGACCCTCTAGCATTCTGGAAAGGGGGAATGGCACCCCTTGTAGTTTTGCATCACAAAGATTTGCTCAGAAAAATTCACAGTGTCTGAAATAATTCCAATTTGCACCTAACTTCTCTGCTTGAAGCAAATTTAGTTGTAGATTTGAATAGGTTGTATGTATTGACTGAGAGTTTAAGTTGAAAGATGGAAACTACTGGAAGAAACCATAAGGCCAGGTTAGGGTTCAGAGGGACCTGATCCCCAGCCCAGTGACTGCAGTTTAATATGACACACCCTGACTGAGCCACTTGAAAGCATGAGCTCTGTCACCATAGCAACACTGGGACCACTTCTGCAGATCTTCGCTATCTCCGGCCCGGAGCCATCAAATCCATTTAAGGTAAAGCCAGATGCTACAAACTGAAAGATGCACAAACAAACTCAGATGAGCCAGAGGGAGGGAGTAGAATTTTCTTTGAAAGTGATTTTTTTCCTTCATACGATTGAAATATTTAATGAAATGATGGTTAATGTTTGCGACTTTTCTGTGTTATGTCAAAGTTCAGTTAATTCAGCAAACTCTGATTCCCATTGCTAACTAATTGCTTAACTTTAAGAACTTCTCAAAAACTTTATCTTTTTATGTTGTATATGTGGCACTTTTAGTTTTATTTGCAGTATACAAGCAAACATTGCATGCATAATGTGTTTGTGTGTGAATGTGTGCTTGCTAAAAATTTTTGAGTGTTCTGAGGATGAGAAGTAGGTGGTATTTATTCTTGTGACCTTTGTGCCTACCTCTGTGCCTGGCACTTAGGCACTTATAAATGCTATTTTAAGTGTTGAATGTAATTAGGAATGACTAGCTTGAATGAGTGATAGAGCCATTCCTGACTAGATTTAATTGTTAAGTGGATTGAATGTGTCATACAGAAAAAGGGAGTGTGACAGAGCAAGTATTCTGAACATACTGAGGTCAGACACTATTGAAACAGAATTGTCAATTTTGGGTGCACAGTGTAAACAAAGACATTGGAAGACAGTTTCCATAAAAAGCACAAGACTGTCTCTCAAAAATGGGTGTTTTCACATATCTGATTATGGTATCCTAATGGAATATGAACATACCCCAGACATCACACCAAGGGAACCTATTTTGAAAGAGATCACGCTTTTAAATTATTATTCTGATAGTTCATCAGCTATAACCTCCTAGTTTCCAAAAACAGAACCAGAAAATTACTGGCTTGATCTGAAGAAGTATTCTGCAGTCACTGGACAGGTATTATTATACTCTAAAAGGCAGAAAATGAATTTAATAGTTAAAATTGTTTTATGTTTTTGAGACCCAAAACAAGCCTGCCAACTACATAGCCTAGTTATTAAACAGGTTTTGAAGAGATCTATCAAAGATCATGTCTTTATTACTCATGCTTCTTTGCCTCTACATGTTGCCTTGTTTGATATATATGTATGTATATATGCAAATGATCAAGAACTTGGCAAAGAAAATGAACACTCCAGAATTCTAAATGCAGGTTTTTTTTGTTTTTTTTCTCTATAAGAAAGCCAACTGTTCTGTTAAAATATCTAGGCTGACTGACCTAGATCTACAAACTGAAAGGTTTCCTGAGACACATGCAGCGTGTAAATCTCTGAGATGTGGGTTATTTAAACAGATGGTTACTGTGACACAGTGAGCTTTCCATGCAAATTGGCAGCAACCAAAACCAGAAAGGAAGCAAGCTAGAGCGGAAACATTTTCTCACTGTGGACCTCTGAGAATTTTAATGAAAACACAGAGCAGTATTCAAAGTGCTTGAATATACTTCTTTGGAATATTTATTGAGTATCGGTATTGGTTTTATTATTGTTTTGATACAAACAGTTGGGGGGAGTTGGGGGTTGTTGGGTACCTTATTTAGATGTTACTAAGTTTCTGAATGTGATTTGGCTCTGCCTTTTGTATAGACTCAAGTAAGATCTGGGGGGAGAAAGTAAAGTGGGGACAGTGGTGATGTTGGCAAGTAAGTGGTAGAATTTTGTTAGTTTTTTCTAACTGCATTCTAAGGTGAAGGTGCTGTTTTGGTGGGTATCAGGAGACCATTAAGGCAGGACCATGAGTGACATTCTGGATCTGGAATGCCAAACCAAAACTTCCTGATCATAACAGGAAGATGTGTGGTCTTTCCTGGTCCTCATTTCTGGTGGTCTAGCTTAAAGCCTGCTATTCTGTTCCTGCCATGGATTTTGCAAATTTTTAGTTTCCCCTATTATTTTTTAGCTTTAAAGAGCAAGAATAAATTTTCCTTTTGTTAAATAGCAGAAACCTGAGTTAATTTTAACTATCTAATTGGCTTTATTAAATGATTCATGAATCAGGCAGCATTCTATCAAGCAAGCGGAAGGAAGCGGCAAGACATTGTACAAAGTAGATTTCTATAGTCAGTAAATGGGTGGAACAGGATTACTAGTTAAAAAAAAGAAAGATTATTTCAGGTAACACCACCTTCTTAAGGGAAACAGGATTCTTATTATGCAGATTAATTTTCTAGTGGTAACCAGAAAACTCTAAATTGGTTGGTTTAAACTTCCTCTTTGGGAAGAAGCTGAAACTGCAGTAGGTTAGAGTATATTACTCCATTTGGGGCCTATTGTATCTTATTTATTTATTTATTTATTTTCAAAACACCTCCAACCCAAGCCTAAGAGATAAGAGTACATGTAATAAACTAGAACCATTTCCTGCTGCATTGCTTTGTCCTAAATACATGGTGCTTCATGAACTATGTTTCCAGGCAAAACTATCGCATACACCTTTATATATTTCATAGTTCCCTAGAAAGAAAAGGAAAATCATATTTCAGGAGAAAGGGGTTAAGTTTATTCATTATATATCTGAGAGACCATTTTGAACATTAGAAAATTATCAAGAGAGATAAGGATAAAGCACTTTGTCTGAGAAGTCAAGTTCATAAAGTCTTAAAGACCTGTTTACAACTTACATACATCAAGATAGAAAACGAAAGAAAGACTGTTTCTTACATAGAACTGTTATCTAAAATTGACAATCATTTTCCTGGAATTAAAAAAAATTAAGTAACAACTTATGGTGCTTTTCTTTCATCGTATTTTTTTCTAAAGAGAGAGTCAAGGTAAGAAGCAAATAGACTATTGATACACCTAGCTGAATGGTGCTGATAGGAAGATGCAAAACCAAGTTTAAGCCTTATTATTTCATCTGACATTTAAAAAAAATGTGTGCATAATACTCTAATGTCATTTTAATTTAAAAATCTTAGGGGACGATGTGGAAATTGAGAAGTTCCAGCTAAGAAATTAATATTTGTATATGGTTGACTTTGGTAGATTTTTCTGGGTATACAATGTTTGAAAAAAATATCAGTGATGTAAGACTGCATTTCTCATTTTAGAAATAGAACTCTATATATGATTAAGTAACATTTTTATGACTCCTAATTTTTGATTCTCTTACCTCTACTGGATCAAGTTAACTTTTATAGTTAGCTATATGTTTTCTCTTTTAGCTCATTTCTTAGCATTTTGTTATTCTATATAAATATACATTTGCATGTAATAAATACGGGTTATTACTTTATGTAAGTTCTTTTTTATATGAACATGAGCATGCCATATGCATATGTTTGTAAAAAATATGCTTTGAGATCTATTTTTTACTTACATACAGGTTTGCCATTTTTGATTCATGAATGTTTTATATCACTAAGATAAGAAAAAATGTTGCCAATTAAACTGGCGTGCTTATTGAAAGAGGTTTTTAGACTTACTTAGGTGAACATATTTCTTACTTATTGTTTATAGAAGAAAAAATATAGGAAAATTAACTAGCTAAGATACTTCTAAAATTTCCTCACATTCAGACATAAAGTCTTCTGAATCACTGTTTGATTCCATTACTCATGCTGGTATTTTTCCAAACAGTATTATATTCTGTGCCATTGGATGTATTAATGAAAGAGTAGTTCATTAAGGAATTTTCTATTATCTCTAATATTTTCTTCTAAACTACTGATACCCATTGCATCATTTTGGATGCTGGTACTTTCTTGATATGTCCAGAAGGTAAATGGGAAAGTTTTATGATGACAGCCAGGATTCATATTATTTCTTCAAATAATTCTTACATAATTTGTTGAATATACTACTATAGGATTGAGACTATCCAAGTGCACCATAAGGATAATTATTTTTTTGCATGCTTAGTTTTGTTGCATGCTTAGTAAGTGGCAAGAGAGCCATGTGTACTGCATAGACAATGGAAAGTTTATAATTCTCCATTATAAAAGGCAATAGTTTATGAGAAGCAATCATTTCATGTAAATAAAGGTAAAAAAATGTGTCTTTGAGTGATGAAATGAAGTAGTTCATTCCTTTTAATGTATAAATAATATTCCACTTAAAATATAACATAGTTTAATGATACATTCCATTACTTGTAAGTCTTTCAGCTGTTTCCCTTTTTGCTGTTCTGTTTCACACGAGAAATATTCTTATTCCCTCAACTGCACCATGATACATTTTCATGAACTTTATTTTACAGTTTAAAGTTTTAAATTGAAATAATTTTACATGTTTACATAATTGTTTGTGTTTTGAAAGTATATAATCTCCCCTATCTAGAGTTGGTTCTTCACTACAACCATTATCAAAACCCCATGTTCTGCTACTCTATCCTGTTGTGCTCCTGCTCTTTTTTTTCTTCCCTTCTTCCCCCCTTCTCCCTCTAGGAGACTTGATTCTATAGCCAGTTGCTAGTTTTGATTTTTTTGACCCTTTATTGGGTTTATCTATATTACATATACAAGTGACACCATTTAGTATTCTTCTGACATACTTTGCTTAGCTACATCCATATTACTGCAAGTGACAAGATTATGTTTTGATAGCTGAGTAGTAATCCACTGTGTATGTGTACCACACCTTCCTGATACATTAATCTTTATTTTTACATTTAGGTTGTTTTCATAATTTGTTATTTGCAAATATTGCAAATATGTTCCCTTCATTTCAGTGTTTTAGTATTCTTTAGGTCGATACTGAGGAGTAAAATTATTGGGTCATATTGCAGATACATTTTTAATCTTTTGTGAAACCCTACTGTTTTATATAGGGTTTGGACCAGTCTACATTCCCAGTCACAGTGTAAGAGAGGTCATTTTATCCACATCCTTATGGCACTTGTTCTGGCCTTTTTGATAGGGACCATTCTTACTGATTGAGGTGGTATCCTACTGTGGTTTTGATTAGCATTTTCCTGACAACAAGTGATCATAAATTTTTTTTATCTGTCTGTTGGCCATCTCAAGTTTTCTTTGGAGAAGTGCCTATTCATCTCTTCTGCCACTTTTTTTTGGGGGGGTGGGGGGAGGGATTGGCTTATTCTCTTTGTTGACTTGCATGAGTTCTTTGCAGATTTTTGATATCTGCTCCTTGTTTTATATATATGGTATGAATATTTTTCCCATTAAAAAAAAGGTGTTTTTGGTTAGTGATGGTTTATTTTGCTGTGCAGAAACATTTTGGTTTGATATTGTTCCCAATTATAATTTCTTTCCCTTGCTGATGAAGGTGAATCCACAGACATCTCTGAAGTCTATATCATGGAGAGTTAAGCCTAAGAAGAAAACTTAATTATTACATGATTTCAGGTCTTACCTCCAGTTCTTTTATCTATTTTAAGGTAATTTTTGTTCATGATGTGAGATACTTCCTTTTCTAGGTTTGGGAATTTTTCCTCTATTATTTCTTTAAATAAGTTCTCTGTCTCCTTTTTCTCTCCCCTCTGGAATACCCATTATTCTTATATTGCTTTTGTGTTTTTTTTTCTTTGTATCATTCTTTCTTCTTCCATTCTTTGTGCATTATTATCTTCAAGGTTACTATTTGATCTTCCATTTAGTATGTTGTACTACCATAGCTGCTCCTGAATTTTAAATCTCCATTATTTATCTTTTTATATCCTGCGTCTCCATTATTTTCTTATTTAAATTTTCAATTCTAATCTTTTGTTCATTAATTTCATTTCTCAGGACATTCATTTATTTTTCTGAATTTTCTTTTATAGCTTTGATAAGATTTTCTCTCGTTTCTTTGAATATCTTTTTCACGGCAAATTTAAAATCCTTTTCAGATGGGGAAAATAGTTCCTCTATGTGTCTGTAATTATGTTCTAGGGATTTTCTCTCTTTCTGCAGTGTAGTATTCTGTGGTGAGGAAACGGGTGCCATTTGTTTGTTTTTTGGCCTCATTATTTGCTTTTTAAAAATTAAGAGTGCAGAACTTCTACTTTTCCAATAGATGGCACTGCATGTGAAAATGAACTAACTTTTAGCTGTGTTTTTCAGTGAGTGGGTAGGTCATGCCTCCTCTATTATAGTTCACCCTCGGACCCCTTTCTGGAGTTTGCTGAGGCCACACTGATGTCTGTTGGGCAAGTGTTCTGCTGGTGGCATACCTGCTTGGTGTGGGGTGTGGAGCAGGAGCTCTGCCTTTGCAGCTATTCAGAATCGTACTAAGGCTGATTTTATGCTAGCAAGGTATCTGCTGAGCATGACTCCACTCTTGGGCTTCTTCCTGGCGCTTACAAAGGCCACATTTGAGGTAATATTGATTCACATCACTATATGATTCAAATTTATAGGTTCAAACTGCTTCAGAGGTATGTTACCACATTTTACCAACCTCTGTGATCCATTGGTTCCCCTACCCACTTTGCTCTCCCTCTCCCTTCCTTTTGGTAGTCTTAATTCTAGCATGTTCTTTTCTAGGGTTTTATCTGACTTTTTGTTTTGCTTTTTTATGTTCAACATGTGAGTGAAACCACCTGATATTTGTCTTTCTATGTTTAACTTATTTCACTTAGAGTAATGCCATTCAGTTCCATTTATGTTGTTATTAATGGCAAGAGTTTAACCTTTTTTCTAGCTGAGTAGTGTTCCAATGTGGCTATATATACACCACCTATGAATTCAGTCATCTGGAATGATGTAAGCTTTTCTTTAACTAGGCTATTGTGAATAGTACTACAGTGAACACAGGAGTATATGTGCCCCTTTGAATAGTGTTTTTGCATTTTTGGGGTAGATACTTGGGAATGAAATTGCTGGATCATGTAGTAGATCTATTTTGAATATTTTGAGAAATCTATATACTGCTTTCCTCAGGTTCTGAACTAGGCTGCATTCCCACCAACTTTTATTAGGGTTCCTTTTCTCCACATCTTCACCAACATTTTCTTGTAGTCTTTTTGATATGCACAGTTCTCATCTTGTAATGTAGTGTCTCATTGTGATTTCAATTTGTATTTCCTGATAAGTATTGGTAAACATTTTTGAAGATGCCTGTTGTTTATCTATATGTCTCTTTTTGAGAAGTAGCTATAGCTCTTTTGCCATTTTCGATGGATATCTTCTATTTTTGTTTTTAGTTGTGTGAGTTATTTGTAGATCTTTGATATGAGTCACATGTCAGATGTTTGACTTTCAAATATTTTATCCCATTCATTAGGTTGTCTTTTCATTTGAATGATAGTTTCTACACAGTGCAGAAGGCTTTTACTTTGATATTATGCCATTTATGCTGTTGTTTACCTCACTTTGTTTACAGCACTTTGGTGCTGAATCTCCAAAGACATCTGTGAAGCCAATGATGTAGAGTAATTTGCTTGTTTTCTTCCATGTATTTTATGACTACAGGTCTTACATTCAAGTATTTGATTTATTTTGAAATATTTGCATATATTGTAAAATAGTTGTTTTGTTTCTTTCTTTTGCATGTGCCTGTCAAGTTTCTTACAACCACTGTTCAACAGGCCCCCAATTTCTCCTATGTATATTTTTGGCTCTTTTGTCCATAAAAATGTGGTTTATTTCTGGACTCACAACTCTATTTTTTAAAATTTATTTTTAGGTGAGGCAATACCAGGATACCCACATCAGGTATTGCTACCATAGTGCATCACCACCAACTCATAGGGTACCATCACAGTCCACTGTTCTTCCTTCTCTCCTGTTCTTACATTCCTCCTCTGGATGTCTCAGGATGAGTTTCTGTGCTTTTCTTTATTAATTTAGTGACTCTATATTCCACATGTCAGTGATACCATCTGGTATTTATCTTTCTCCTTTTAAGTTATTTCACTTATTACCCCTCCATTTTTATCATTGCTGCCACAAATGGCATGAGTTTATGTATTTTGACCACTGAGAAATATTCCACTGAGCATATAATATATTGCACATCTTCTTAATCCACTCATCTGTTTGGGGGCATTTGGGCATTTCCATAATTTGGCTATTGTCAATAATGGTGCAATAGACATGGGAGTGTGAGTTACCTTTCAATTTAGTGTTTTTTAATTTGGGGGTAGATGTTTATGAATGGAGTTACAGGGTCATATGGGAGATCCATTTTAAAAAATATTTTATTTATGCATACAAGAGCTGGAATACAGGCCAGAGGGACAGGGGGTGAGAAGGTTCACCAGAGATAAAGTGGGGAGCAGAACAGGCAGATCAACTGAAATACACTGTCGAGGGGAGCAGCTGGCGAGACAGGAGAGGTCTGCTGTGCCATGTGGGTCACCTCCCTAGATGGGGATCGAACTTACACTGCAGTGGCTGTGGAAGCCCCACAGTGTGACATTCAACCCCTTGTGCTGCCAGGGAGGCCCAGAGATCCTTTCTTAATGTTTTGAGATGCCTCTAGTAGATCAGTGTACTTCTAGACCAGCAGTCAAGGAGAGTTCTTTATTTTCTACATCTTTGCCAGCTCTTATTAATTCTGGACTCTCTATATGAATCATTGTCACAGGTGTGAGATGGTGTCTCACTTTGGTCTTTATCTTCATTTTCCTGATGATAAGTATTGATAAACAATGTTTTTTTTTCATGTGCCAGTTTGCAATTTGTATGTCTTTTTTGGTGAATTGTCTCAATTCTTTTACTCAAAGGATTTCCCTTTTGTGGGAGTGCCCATCTGCCTGATCTGTTACTGCAGCACTGTGGGTAGTATTGTCATCCCTGCCAGATAATGGCATATTGATTGGATTTGGCCCAAGTCCTTTACTATCATATTCTCAGTGGATAGTGCTATGGATCCTTCCTTGGTGTGTGATGGCCACAAGTTATTGCAAGGTAGCTAGGCTGCTGTGATGTCAGTTCTTATGGGTTTAGCAATGGTATACAATGCTGGCAGCAGGGACAGGTAATGCAGGCCAGCTACCTGTGGGAGGCATGACAATTCACTAGTTAGCTAGGTTATGGGAGGTATGTTCAGACAGATGGGCTACTGACAGTAGCCCCAGTGATGCATGCCTGTCATGCCCAATCAGCAGAGAGTGGACTGGCAAGTAGGGCTTACACAGGGGCCTGGCTGGTAGAAGGGTCACTTGCTAGTGGGCAGTGGTGTGGAAAGTCTATGAAGGACTTGTTAGCTATAGGGATGTGAAGTGGTTGCTAGAAGACAGATAAGAGCAGGGAGGGGATAGACCTACTTGTCTGCTAGGGTTGGGCCCTCTCAGTTGTAACTTGGCTTCTCATTACCTTGGCTTATTCCAAAGAGTTGTAGGAATTTCCATAAGAGAGTCATCCTCGAGTTCTAGAAGTATGGACAGTGACTCCCAACATGGTTCCCACCAGCAGCACTGCTATCAGCAAGGGTGTGAGATGTTGCCCAGGTGGTGTCTTCTTGTTCCCAAAGTTTTTGTCTCCTAAGGTAAGACTTTCCGGATGGTATCTGGGATTCCTTTACCTATGTATCAGGTAGTCCTTACACCAGTGTTACTATATTGGGTTCCAGGGCACGTGAATCGTGACTCTCCATACACCTGTCAAAACCTGGTTCTTAATCTCTGCTTTTTCCTCATTTTATGCTCACTATCCTCTGACACTCAATGCAGGGTTTCCAGGAACTCATATCTGTTATGCTAAACCACAGGGTTGGAGTGCCAAGTATTATGCAAAACTCCTCCTGCTCTCTAGTGAAATGATCTGCATCTTAGAGATTGCTTCCTGATTGTGCCTCATTGCTCCCTGGATGAGGTTTCTTTTTGGCAAGAGCCTATCTCTGTTTCTCCTATCCCTCTGGGTGCTGCCTTTTTATCTTTTGTTATGGAAACTCTATTGGTTCAGATTTCAGTTCTACTTCTGTGTAGGTTAATCCATATTATTGTAGATTTGTTGTGTTTGTGGGAGGAGATGAGCTCAGGTTCTCCCTGTTTTCCATCTTTCTCTGATATAATTTAAAATATGTGTGTGTGTGTGTATTTGTCAAACATAATTATTAACACATTCATCACAAGAAATTTTTGGTGGTTTGATATTATAAGATACTGTATTTGGGTAATAGGAGAAATATAAAGATGAACCAGTAAGAAACTAAAAATTTATGTAGTCTCCGTATCATGGTCCCTACTCAGAATTTTCCTGATTCTTATTTGTCAGTTCAGATTTGGGTTCTCTGAGCCTTGAAATCCTCCCTGTGCAGTCACTGTCAGGCACAGATAGAAACCTCCGTTAGACAATGGCAAAGCCTCTGCTTCGAGCAGCCCCTGCTACTCCACCTCCCTGCCTTCCATTCCCAAAGGATGCTTGGTTTAGAGCGGTAAGTGCTTCCCAGGAGCACTGTAGGAGGAGAACAGCTGAGGTTTAAAGACTCATAACAGGCAAAAGAATGCCAAGAAAGGCAAAAAAATCTGATTGTATTATTGCCTCTTCTTGGTGTTATTTTTGCTGATTGGGAAGTTTAACATAATTGTGTCTTTCCAGCATTTTGGCTCCTATGGAAAGTATGCAATATTTTAGACAGATTTTTTATTTGCCCACTTAATTTACATTTTCTTTTTTTCTGACTTCTAGTTTAAGCCATTTAAAAGACAGCTTTATCATATCTCTCCAACCTCACATTCCCTTCCACCCTACAAAAAAAAAAAACATGACAAACTGTCTTTCTCACAAGATTTCATACATCACCTAACTGTATACCAGTAGACTTAATAACTCTGTCTTATAAAGTCTGGAAATATACAATTTTTAATCTTTTAACATTGTGCATGTACATGTGATGTGGTTTATTACCTTTTAACTTTTTATACATAGAAAATATGGAATATTCTCATTTAAAATAAGAACTATATTACATACTGTTCTTTTGGGGGGGGGGCATAAAAGTAAAACCCTACTACTCATGGAATTGAACCAAATGAAACTTGTTTTAAACTGATAATGGCACACCAGAGGGAACCTATACTATATGCAGCAAGTAAGCAGAAAGAAATATACTAATGAACAGCTTAGAACTGGAAAATAAACTACATCCACACACATCTGAGATATCTTTGTATTTCTATCTGCTTTATAATGAACACTCCTAAATTTGTACTTTTCACAAATTTTACTTGTTTACTTATGATCTTCTTACATAATTCCCAAGGTGCCAATGTGATTTTCATGAAAATTAGAAAGCCCTATACTTTTTACCACCTTAATTGTTCAATAACATAATGTGTCATGTGTTATTAGCGAGATAACATCTATTAGCTTTACTAAAACATCTTCTACAACCTGTGCATACTGATGTCACCCAGGATGCTGTGTGAATCCAATGTGTGCAGTTTGTATTCAAAATTTGTATTGCATTCAAAATCTATGTTCTTCATGTAGATAATTCCTAATATCTTTCCCCCCCTTTTTTTCCCCATGACTCCAGTAGTGCCACTGCTGCACTCTTAGGTTGAAAGGGCATATTCATCTGTTCTCACCGTAGTCCCCTCAGTGGTGGTTTGTGTTTTGTTAAGTTTTTATGTATTATGTTCAAGTCACAAAATTGTAGTTTTTCATCAGCAAGCAAGCCTCTGCTCTGTCATTGTGTAGGTGCCCTCATGATGGCAGAGTGGTCTTTGGGGGAGTTGGCATTGGCATTTGCATATGCTTATCAATTTAGTTTTGATAAAGCAAACCCATAGTAAGTGTCCATTGAGTACCCTTATTTTTTTCAGGTTTCTTGTATAATGTGCTATGATGCTACCATTGAACTAAGTTGGGGGAAATGGAACATTGACTGAGATCTGTCACAGCTTGTGTTGATATGTGACCAACTGCAAAGTATTATCAAGCTGAGACTCTATTTCCATAAGAAAAAACAGAGGCATGCAAAATGCAATGTAATTCATATAGCAATAATGATCACGACACCTAAAAAGTTCAAAGCTTGCAGATTCTGTGTCCGGCAGCACATGGCATCTGATTTGATCATTATCATGGTTCTTTGGAGGTAACTTAGTATTTTATATTTGTAAAGATGAGGGAGTAAACCTTTGTCCATTTAGCATCTCACAGTAACATATGGAGAATTTAACGTATAGTTGACTAATTTTTGCTTATGTGTCCGTTTTATAGGAATACAAACATAAAATTGTTATCATGATCATGGTGAAAATGATATAATAATTTTATAATCGATAAGGTAGATTATATATACTTTATTTCATTTAACAACCCTCTGCATCACTAAATACAGATGATTCCCAGAATGTTCAAAAAAGGTTGTCCCACATCACTGTCAGTTAAAGTTTCAAGGATAAGATTCAAACCCAGCTCTTGCATATAGTTTCCTAAAACTTATCACTCCATTTTATGGAAATTTTGTTGCTATAAAGACTTCATTAAACCATGAATGTCAGTTTACATATAATTATTTTCAGTAATATTTTTGAAAATATAATAGGTATCTAAATATAGCTTTAAATTTTAATCACATTATAAATTTAAGAATTGATGCATATTAGAAAGAAAAATCAAGGGCCTCCCTCCTGGCCCAAGGGGTTAAAATCTCAGCAGTATGAAGCTATAGACAGCTACCAAGGTATGAGTTCAATCCTGGGCCAGGGGGCTAAACCATATAACACAGCAGACCTCTTCTGTCCTGCCCACTGCTCCCCTCAGCAGTGTATTTCAGTAGATCTGCCTGTTCTGCTCCCCATTCTGTCTCTGGTGAGTCCTCTTACCCCCCACCTCTGGCCTATACCCCAGAAGTTGTATACATGAATAAATAAGTCTTTAAAGAAATCAGAGAAGTGCTACTAAATTTCAAAATTTGAAGTTCCCAGTGATTTTAGATAAATTCATCCTTTTCCTGATCATACCTCCAACCCCCACCCAATATCTGTTTCTCTCTCAGCAAAAACTTTTAGCCATTGTGCATGTTCCTGAGACTTTTTATGAAGTTTAGGATAATCAAATTTCATGATCTCTTTCTTAAAATATATTTTATTTGATGGGGATACTAATATCTTTTGATAAGTATGAACTCACTAAATTTTCTTTAATTTTGTAAATTTCCTTTATGTCAGATACCTAGTGGTCACTACCCACAGATCACCACACTCTCTCCTTTCAAAAATATAAATAGTGCCTAGTAAAAAATTTAAATACTTCTCAGAGTAGCTGACCAAGTCAAAAGGGGAAAGATGGATGACTAAAGCCAGTTGAGACAGGATAAGAACAATGTCCCAGAGAAAGCTGGTATGGAATTGAGTGAATATAAAGTTTAGAAGACTGAAAAAATGCTTTGTTTAATACTTAAGTGGGAAATTCAGTTTGCATATTATAGTTCATATGAAATGTTGAGTAACACAGATTTCATTTTATTCTTTTTCTTAAGATTTACTTATGCATAAAAGAACTGGGGTACAGGTCAGAGTTGTGGGGATGAGAGGATCCACCAGAGACAAAGTAGGGAGTAGACAGGTGGATAGACTGAAATACACAGTTGAGGGGGGCAGCCGGTAAGGCCGTAGAAGTCTGCTATGCCACGTGGGTCACCTCCCTGACGCGTGCTGCAGTGGCTGCAAATGCTTCATAATGTGATACTTAACCCCTTGTGCTATCAGGGAGGCCCCTCATTCTTTGTTGTAATTTTTTATTAAGCAACATTAACTTAAAATACTGCATATGTCACTGACAGCAATATGGATGGAGCTAGAAGGGGTTATGCTCAGCGAAGTAAGCAAGAAGGAAAAAGAAAAATATCGGATGGTTTCACTTATAGGAGAAATATAGGGAACCAAATAAGGGAAAATAATAATAAAAAAATTAACAGACAACTATAAATCAGATACATTCTGCAAGGGAGGGGAGGCAGAGGGATCAAAATAGGGGAGGGAAGAGCACAAGGGACTATGGTTCATGGGTGAATTGGCTGCAGGAATTTCATGGAGACTGCTCCTGAAAGGAGGAAGTATACATTGTATAAAAATGAACAATGATGTAAAAAAAAATAAATAACTACATTAAATTAAAAAATAAAATACTGCATATGATTCAGAAATTTCATTTATTCTGTTTTGAAATTCAGTACTTAAACAATCATAATGGAATGAATTATTAGATTTAAGCAAATTTATTTTCCAAACATTATTTACTTTTTAATTGAGGTAATATTTAGATGCTCTCATCAGATATTACCACCTTATTGCACCTACCACCAACTCACATATATTCCATCACCAGAGTTCATTGTGCTTCCTTCCCTGTTTGTTCTTACCTCTCCCCTACCTCCTCCCCGCTTGGTGCTTCACTTTTATACTCAGCTATGAAGATACAGTTTCCCAGCTTGTCTTTATCTGAATATTAATTTAGTTATTTTATATTCCACATATTAGTGACACCATCCAGTGTTTATCTTTCTCCTCTGGTTTAATTTATTTAGCACTATTCTTTTAAGCTCCATTCAGGTTGCCACAAATGGTATGAGTTTAATTTTTTTTTATTGCTGAGTAGTATTCCATTACTCTGAAACAATACCATAGTATTTCCCTGAGATGGTATCTAAGATGATCCTATAACAGGCAATTACATTCTTGCTGTTTGTTTTCAAACCACAAAATATCAATCACAGATTATTATTATTATTTAATTTTTATTAAGATAACATTGGTTTAATAAATAAAATACTGCCAGATGAAGTGTATATTTATGACATGTATAAAAATGAAGATATATTTAGCAGGAACTTAGCTTGCTATTTTAAAGCTTCTAATAGGACTATCACCTCAGAAAAATATCTACTTCTTCTTTCCTTAAAAGAATTGTATAAAAATTCTATATCCTTCCTTAGTATTTAGTAACCATGAATTTGAATCATAAAAATATGCTTCGAGTGTCTCTTTTAATTGATTTTTGTGGCATTTAAAACTTAAATGCAACAACAAGGCTACCTTTAAAATTGAGCAATAGTATAATCCAGCCATTTTTGACAAAATGGATGAACCTCTAGAGGGCATTATGTTTAATGAAATAAATAAGATAAATAAAAGTAAACACTATGTCTTCATTTCTATTGATTTTAAAGGAACAAACCAAACAAATGACCTAAGTGGAATGTAAATTGTTTAGACTATAAGACCAAATAAGTGGTACCAGAAGAGAAGGGGAAAAATTGCATAAAAGCTAAATTTCATGGTTAAGTATAGAATTGGACTTTTAATAGTAAGCTTAATAGGGATGTTGATTTTTAATGATGGACACCTGAAGCATGCACATGCCATTTATACATGCCATAAATACATACTTTATCTGGCAGTATTTTATTTAATAAACCAATGTTATCTTAATAAAAATGTAATGTTAGAATGCAGTGTTACTTCAATAAGAATTAAAATAAATAAAATTTAGTACTAACAACCTAGAAGTTTCCTATATTTGAATTAACTTTAGATTGGAAGAGTTGAAAGTAATGTTTTGATTTTTGTATAAAATTTTATAGTTTTACGTTGTTTAAACAATACTCTATAAGGTATGAGAGTAAGCTGAACACTTTGATATGTGTATGTACCTTACCAAGCCCACCAACAAAGTTCTAGTACCTTTTATCACTATTGACCCATTCTCTCACCTCCTCTAGTAGCCACCATGTTTTTTGTGTCTGAGAGTTATTTTTTGATGTGCTTTGTTGGTCTCCTTTATCTACATACCACATGAGTGAAACCATCCAGTATTTGTCTCTCCCTTTCTGACTGTTTTGATTAGCATAATAACCTCAACTTCCATCCATATTATAACAGAGGCAAAATTTCATTTTTTTCAATAGCTGAGTATTCCCAGAGTACATATACCAGTTATTTTATCCACCTGTTGACAGACACTTAGGTTGTGAATAATACTGCAAAAATCATAGGAGTACAGAAATTTTTTAGAATATATTTTCATAATCTTCAGATAAATACTCAGGAGTAGAATTGCTGGATCATATGGTATTTCAATTTTTAGTTATTTAAGGAATCTTTGTACTGTTATATACAGGATAAACCATTTTTATTCCTACTAACAGTATATGAGATATATTTTTCTGTACAAGGGTTCTGATTTTTGTTAGTCAATGTAAATGAGTTTAGAGCAGTATCACTGCCTTTTTGTTTGAAAGACAGTAAAGGAGACATTTAGTCTTTCCTGCCACAAACATACATGTCATGTGCCATGTACTGTCGATGACTTACAAAACCTTCTATTAATTGTTAAGTGTGTTTCCCTGGGAAAACATTTTAACTTAGGCTATAAGTAAATCTAAATTCCTAAAGAAAAATCTTACATTTATGGATGATTAGATTATAGTTGAAGTTCTTGTATTGCTCAAATTTTTAAAAATTATTTGCTTTCTTGAAAATTGTGGGAAGTTTTCCATTGGTTTGTATTTATCCATTTGCTTACTCCTGTATTCATTCACTAATATATTCAAATACATACATATAGTGTTCACAGTTGTCTTGATGGCATGAGTGAAGTAGAAAATGTAGTCCCTTATATTCTTGTAGGAAAGTTAACAACCACAGAGAGTACTTGTGGACTTTTTAAACTACAAAATTATGATACTAAACATATTACTTGCAATGAATAATTTTTTGGTGAAAATCACTCCTAAATCCAATGTTTGAGTCATGTCATTCATTATCTAGTATTATAATAACATTAATGAGTTAAATGACTAAGTGATTTTGTACAATACCTTCCAGTTAGTTTACACATATATGCATAATTTTAAATAACTGCATTTAGGCATGTGCATTTTTTACTTAATGTTAATGTTGGAGATATTAAATTACAAGGAACAACATAAAAGGTCTAGAATGACAAAATAGTTTACCTTTTTTATTTTCAAGATTCATACTAATATATTATTCAGGTTCAAAAGCAAGGTGGTGATATCTTGTAAATGGCAGAATATAAGCTAAGAAACATAAAAACAAATGCCTTGTGATTCTGTATTCTGTAAATGGTGACAATTCTTAATGTTTTCTAGAGAATCCAGTGGAATCTCAGTATACATCTGAGAGATAGTGAATATGCCCCGTAGCAGAGAATTTTGGTGTTAGAATTTTATATTCCCAAACTAGGAGTGTGTGTGGGGAGGGTCCCCCTTTTTAAAACATATTGTTCCATTCATGAGGAAATGATAAAGAGATTAGCTAATATTAATATAACTAATAATGAAATGACTGCATGTGTTGCTAAGCTATATTCAGTGTATAAAACTGTTATGTTTTTTACTTTAAACATAAAGCTATGAAAAGCTGATTATCACCCAGTGCAAATATCTATACCGGGAAGTAGTTCTTCATAAAAATTTATAAAGCAAACTTTATTCTATAAAGTTTAGACTTTAAATGCCTGCACAGGTTTTAAGTTTTCAAGTTAAAAACATTGACAGCTGCTGTGGTTTAAGTAGGGCTTATTTGAAGTTGTTCTAACTTTTAAATTGAACTCTTCATGATAATTCTCTCACATTGATTTTTCCTATTATTCTCCTAGCTAAGGCCTTAAAATAGAAAAGTAACTGTGAAAGGGAGACAGTTACAGCAGGGGGAATCTGACAGTAAATATCTTAAGATTATGACTGTTTTCTGTGGTCTTCGATATGCAACGTATTTCCTATTTAGATATGTCGCTATGCTCACTTCCTATTCTGAAATTGTGAATACTCTACTTCTATAAAATTGAAAGGGAAACATGAAATTTTGGTTTAAGTTCAAGACCTGTAGACCTAATAATAGTTATATAACAATTTACCATCTTTCCTCTGGCATGGTGTCATTTCTTATTGTTCTGCAAGATGAGATCACCTTAGATTTGTATCTAGAAAATTATAAGGCAAATAATTTTTAGGGAAATACTTCAAGTTACCAAGAAATTATGACTCACGACACATATTTATTTGCAATATATATACTGGAAATTACTGCCTGCGAGAAATCTAAAATAATTAAATCAAATTCTGGGATGGCAGGCTTCTCCTTTTTTCACTTATTGTCTGGTGTGAGAGGAAGAGAATAATCAGGAAATAGGTTGGGAGCAAGGACAATGCATAACAGTAGGTTCTTATTTTGTATGGTTAAACACATAAGGTTTGCGCGTGCAACTAATATAACAGTTTTAGAATTACATTTAAATTCTGATTCTGTTTTTAGTTTTCATCTGCTGTGTATTTAATCATAATGACTTCAAAAGGATCATTCACTGTATTTTTTAAACTGTAAACATTCAAAAGGGGTCTTCACTTTTTGGTTACTACACCACTCCCCTCAAATATTTATATTTTCTTCTGTGTCTGTTGAGAATATTTAAGTTGTACTCTCTTAGTGAATTTCAATTATATAATAGTGTCATCAACCATAGTCACTATGTTTTACATTTGATCCTCAGACATATCACCTTTTAATTGGAAATTTGTATGCTATTATAAATTTCTCCATCCCCAGCCTCTGGCAATAACTTTTGTCCTATGTTTCTATGAATTCAACTTTTTAATTTTTTCTAGATTCTCCATATAATTTATAACATGCTGTATATGTCTTTCTCTGTCTGGCTGGTTTCACTTAGTCATTTCACTCATTAATGTTATAATAATACTAGATAATGATATGACTCAAAGCTGTTTTTACTTGGAAAGATAGAATTTACAAGGGAAATTCACCTGCTAAAAACAAAATCAAGTAATAGCCCACATGCTTTTCTCTAGAAAATTAGCAGCTTTTTTTTTTTTTGGCGTAATCTCAACCTCCCACCTCCACCCCTGAGGGTATAGAAGATATCAATATGTGTTCATTGCTGTGTTAGGGAAATAGGCATCTGGCAGCTCAACATAGCTTTTTCCAAAGGAAGTTTCAACTTTCCTTGGTGTTGTAAGTAATATTTCAGTCTAGACCCCAAACCAGTTAAACAAAAGGTAATAAGAGAAAGGGAGGGACATTATATAATAATAAAGGAAAAGATACATCAAGAAGATATAACACTCATCAACATATATACACCACATGAAGAAGCATGTGTGAAGAAGCAAAATACATTAGGCAACTATTATAAACTTTGAAAACAAACATCAGGAAAAAACACATTTATTGCAGGAGATTTCAATATCCCACTTTTGCCAATGAAAAAAACCACCTAGACAAAATAAACACGGAAACAATAGCCTTAAATAGAGAATTAGACCTCATGTACCAAATAGACATATATAGGGCACTGCACCCCCACAAAGCAGAATGCACAGTTTTTTCAAGCACACATGGGGCATTCTCCATAATAGGTCATGTTTTGGGACATAAAAAATATCAATAATTTCATGAAATCATATGCAGCATCATCTCAGACCATAAGGTACCAAACTAAAAATTAACATAAGAAAGCAAAAAAATGTTTTAATACTGGAGACTGAACAATACATCAGTAGGTTAATGAGGAAATCAAAGAGGAAATTAAAAAAATACCTTGAGATAAATGAAAATGAGATAAATCATCCCAAATTTATGGATGCAGTTAAAGCAGTATTTTGTATTCTTACTATATAGAAATACAGACCTACAATGAGAAATAAGAGATATTTCAAATAAATAACATCTCTCAACTTGAGAAATTGGAAAAAGAACAAAAAATACAAAAGCCAGAACAGAAATAATAAAAATCAAAGCAGAAGTTAAATGTAACTGAAATGAAAAAGTCAATCCCAAAGATCAATGAAACCAAAAGCTGATTCTTTGAAAAAGTAAACAAATAGACAAACCTCTGCAAGGATCAACAAGACAATGAGAGAGATTTCTCAAATTGAATCAAAACTGTAAGGGAAAAAATTCACAACAGATGCTGTAGAAATTCAGAGTATAATTAGGGACTATTATGAACATGTATATGCTAGCAAATTCGGTAACCTAGAAGAGTTAAAACAACATACATTTTCAATGCAATCCCAGTAAAAATACCAATGGCATATCCCAAACAACTGGAGCAAATACTGCTGAAATTCATGTGGAATCACAAAAGGCCCTGAATAGCAAAAGCTATATTGACAAAAAAAGAGGTTTCACATTTGAAGTTTATAATATTTAAGGCCACAATGGTTAAAAAGCCTGGTACTGTAACAAAATCAGGCACATAGACCAGTGGAACAGAACTGAGAACCCAGAAGTAAACCCACACATACATGGACAGTTAATCTATAACAAAGGAGCCAAAAATTTACACTCTAGCAAGGACAGCCTCTGATTTAAACGGTGTTGGGGAAACTGGACAGCTGAATGCAAAAGAATGAAAGTCAACCAAATCTCATACCACCCACAAAAATTAACTCAGAATGAATCAAAGAATGGATTGTAAAACCTGAAACCATAAAATACACAGAAGAAAAATAAGTAGAACATTTTATGACATAGCTTTAGTGATACCTTTAGGTATTCATTCCCAACAACAAGGAAAACAAATGAGAACATAAACTGAGAGCACATCAAATTAAAAAGCTTCTGTACAGCAAAAGAAACCATCAATAAAATTAAAAGACACCCTATGGAATGGAAGAAAATATTTGTATTCAATATATCTGACAAAGGACTAATACCAAAGATATACAAAGACCTTAAAAAGTTCTACAAAAACAAAACAAATAACCCAATCAGAAAATGGGCAAAAGAACTAAAGACACCTCTTCAAATGCAAATCAAGACCACAGTGAGATTAACATCTCACACCTGTGAGAATAACCCATATCAAGAAGTGCAGAAACAGCAAGTGCTGGTGAGGATGTGGAGAAAAGGGAGCTCTCCTACACTACTTGTGGGAATACAAACTGGCCTCACACTTAGGTAAGCAGTATAGAGGTGTCTCAAAACATTAACTATGGATGTGCTGTTCAACCCAGAAATCCCACTCCTAAGCATCTATCCCCTCCAAAATTCAAAAACACTAATTCAAAAGGAAACTTGCACTCCGTGTTTATTGCAGCACTATTTACTATAGCTAAACTGAAAATAACCTACATGCCCCCATAACAGATGAGTGGCTCAAGAAAATGTGATCCACAAGATAGTCGAGCTTTATGCAACAACTAGGTGGAGCGTGAAGGATTAATAATGAACTAAGTCGGAAGGAGAAAGATAAATGCTGGATGGTCACTAATATGTGGACTATAAAGTAGCTAAATTAAGAGTCAGAAAAAGACAAGCTGGAAAACTAACTCTTGATACCTGACAACAGAAATGAAGCTCCAAGGTGGGGAGGGGTAAGAACAAAGAAGGAAGGAAGCACAGTGGTGGTGGAATAGGGGTTAATTGCATGCAAAAAAAAATAAATTTTTAAAAAAGTGAATAAAGAAAAAATATTTCAGTCCAGTGAAGATAATTCTGTTAAGACCACCCCTGCATTCCATCCCTTGGGAAAAGGTCTGGAGCCAAGGAAGTTCAGTGGGAAGACTGAATTGCAGAATGTAGTGCAGAGCCAAGACTGAGTGAAATAATGCTAGAGCCCCTTTGATAATGTGCTGTGATTCAGAAAGGTGGGTTGAGGGAAGTCTTAAAAGTTATCTTTTTTAAAAAACATGGATTGTGTCTACCTTTTCAACATTTAACCCTAATTTTTCTGGTACCTTTCCTTTTTCTATGTGTAACTGGCCAAGAAAATGACCTCTCCTTAAAAATAAGTAGTAATTTTCTAAATAGCCAGTAGAATGAGCAAACTTTAGTTCATGATATTTAGTATAATTGATTTTCCCTTCCTTACTAAATGAAAGATTTAATAAAATGTGTGTGATTGTATTTCTGTTTAAGAAGAGGAAAGTTATATTGTCAATTTGTATAGAGAACTGGGCCTGAGCTTACTTTCATCAGTTGAGTCCTACAGAGGAAATGATTTCATGTTTGGCTGTTGTTACTTGTACTGCTCCTATATTTCTGTCTATCAGCATTGGCTAATGTAGGAAAAGAAAACTCTAGGTTTGAGGTGAAGAAAAGTAATGTAATGTGAGAAGAACAAAAGGTATATTTAAAGAATATTTGAGAAAATGGATTGCCATCTTAAAAATGAGTTTGAAATATGAATCTGGTGTGATTAAGAATTGCTGTGCTTGTATAAGCTTGTAAAATGTCAGACATTTCTTGAAAGAGGACAGTTTATACTAAATTTAGTTATAAGCTTTGTGGGCAATGCCATTTAATTTAAGAAGTGAATGTCTGTGTTTACAAGGCCAATCAATCCACCATTAACTGCCCAAAAACCTGTACAAATGACTTTTTCACTTATTGAAAACTCAGTCATTGAGCACCTACTGAATATTGGTGTGTTTGGAGGTTAGAGATTTATATGAGGGTTAGGAGAGCAGAGAGTAAGTAATAAAGTATAACAGAAGGGGAAAGTGGGTGAACATGTTTGTGCAAGGTTATGTGGAGAAGGTGGACATTTGAGTGGTGCCTTTCAGGTTGGGTGTGTCTGGAAACAGTGAGAAGACCTGAAAAGGTGTCATATGCAGCAGCAAAAATTCAGACTTGAACTCAGTAATGGCTGTCTTCCAGGCATAGTGATGATGCCTACTTTTTTATTTTTTTAAAAAATAAAAGTAATTAGTCATAAAAGGCAAAATAGTGATGATAATAGAATCTGAGGTCCAAAAGTTTTAGAATTATGGCCACTGTCACATGTGGCTACTGAGAGGTTGAAATGTGACAAGTCTGACTTGAGATGGTTTGTAGGTATAAAATATGTTAGATTTTATTGACTTAGGACAATGACATAAAATCTGATGACAGTATTTTGGGTATATTCAATTTACATGAGATGTATTTTAGATATATTTTTAGATATATCAGCTATATTAAATATGCAATTAAATTCATTTCAGCTGTTTAGTTTTATTTTTTTAAATGTGAGTTCTAGGTCTAACTAGCATTTTATTTCTATTGGGCAGTGATATTCTAATTGTTATAAAACAGGAAAGTTGGAAACAATGACATCTGTAAGGCAACTACCTCTCATTTATCCATTTAAAAATCCTTCTCTAACTCCTACTCATATGCCCCAGGTTTTCTTTTTGGTTGACAGATTTACTTGTTGCACAATATTTTGAAATTGTGTCTATGCTGAACTTTTTTTTTTAGTGAAAAGGCCAGCTTTATTTTTTTTTAGAAATGCATCACTTTTATTTTATTTTTTATTGTAACATTTGTATTTCTTTATTTTTCCCCTTTAATTTATATATATTTGACATCAATTTTGTGTCTTTATTGTTATTAATATTATTATTGTTCTTATTCCTTTCCTTGATCCTTATTTGGTTCCCTTATATTACTCCTAGGGGATGAACCATCTGGTATTTTTCTTTTGCCTTCTGGCTTACTTCGCTGAGCATCATCCCTTCCTGTTCCATCCATGTTCCTATGAATGCGTCTAGTTTTTCTTTTTTGATTGCTGAATAGTATTCCATCGTGTATATGTACAACAGCTTCCCAATCCACTCATCTGTTTTTGGGCATTTAGGTTGTTTCCAGGTCTTACCTATTATAAAGAGTGCAGCTATAATCATAGGGGTGCAGGTATTCTTTTGAATCAGTGTATTTGTGTCTTTTTGGTATATTCCTAGGAGTGGGCTTGCTGGATCATATGGAAGTTCCATTCTTAGTAGATTGAGGAACCGCCATACTTCTATGCTGAACTTTTTATGGGAATTATACACAGAGAAAATCTTCAGGTAGTCTCACTACCCACCCTCCCTGCATCCAGAAAATTTTTGAGTTAATTCTAAGCCAGCCCCTTTGTCTTTGCGTTCCCTTGTCTTCCATCTGTTATTTTACCTAGTGGCTAAAAAAATGAGGGAAAAGAATGAGATGTGAGACATAGCATGAGGTAATGAAGCTCAATGAAATCATAGAAATAACAGGCTGGTTGTGTGCTAATGTGTGAATTAGGTTATTGTTTTGCTCATAAGATTTGTGAAACAAGATAGAATTGCTACTATGAATAAAAGAAAAAAATATAAATGCAGAAGAGTACATCTGAACTGGCTGCATGTTGGGATACTTACGTTTTTCCCTTCTTGGTAACCTGAAACTTCGCCCTGTCAAAAAGCATGATTGGCCTCTTCCTCTAGTTGTTATTTTGAAATTCTACAATTGTTTTGTTGAAGAAAGCACCTAGTGATTTATACTCTTTTAGTGAAAAGGAAGTCACTGATGAAAAATAAGATAATCCAGACTCCACCCACAGCATGGCAGACTAGGGAAGCTTTGATGAACCACCCCCCAAAAACACAACTGAAAAAAAAAAAGTAAAAATTGCTAACAGGAATTCATCATCATTGGTAACCAGAGGTTACTACTAAATGAAGAGTTTACCTTAAGGTCATTTTCTGAGGAGCAGAGCAGGCTGAGGAAGAGGAGTATTTTAGCCAGGGTAGTGGCCATTCTAGTCTATTCCAGAATAGGGTTGAATACACTGTGGTGTGTGGGTCAAACAGGGCATGGTTGATCTTTTCAGGGGGACTTTTCAGTGGTGGGGAAGTACAGACTAGCACATTCATGGACATGGGAACTTTTGATTAAATTTCAGAGAATTTGGAATTTACCCTTGCAAGCTGTAGGGTAGTACAGACCCTTCCTCTCATTGCTGCTGGGAGATCAGAAAGGGAGACCTACACTTGTAGTACAACCTTCCCGATTCATGGTGCTTGGTATTTCCCTGGCATCATGCATGCCCTGCCCTATAAGGTGGAGTGGTAAGGAGACGGGGCCCTAGAATATGTGCCTCTTAAAGCAGAGTACTTAAAATAGAGCTCACTCTGGAGAAACAGAGTCAGAGTAAATCTCTGTGCTAGAATAGCCCTCCCTCCCCACAAGACTGAGACCAAGTATTTGAACTCCAATTTCTACTAAATCCCTCATATCACCTAGTTAACAAAAAAGAACCAAACAAAAATAAACTAAAAACACCTCCAACCAGAAAAAAAGTGAGAGTAAATTAGGCAACTCACATACCTGGGAAGCAAGAGACATCAGAACACAAGATGTATAAACAGAAGGAGATGAACAGAAGTCCAGAGACTCATATCAAGGTCACAGACTTTGAGGACCTAAAACACAAGGAATTTAGAATGATAATCTTAAAATCAAACAAAAACATCAATGAGGTTTTAGTGGACAAAAGAAATACAAAAACAGGTCCAGGATCTTAGAAGAGTTCTAGGAACAAGAGCTCTTCACTAGTGAACTCTTAAAAAAAAAAAAAAAAATTGAAACACACACATGCACACTGAATGAAATGACGACACATACGAAAAGTAAGATAAATTCAGATTGGCATAAGAGAGGATATCAAAAATTGAAGATACAAATGTACAAATGACCCAAGTAGAAGAAAAGAAAGAAATAAAATTTAGGAAAAATGAAGAAATTTTATTATGAGAAATATTGGGCTCCATTAAAAGAGAAAAAGGCAAGGTAAGGGGGTGTTCAGACATTGAAGAGAAAGAGAAGGGAAAAGAGGCCTTATCCTTAGAAATAATAGTAGAGAACTTCCCAAGCCCAAGCAGAGCTTTAAACATTAGATATCCAGGAAATAAACATTCAAGTTTCTAAATTCACCAAGACATGTCACTGTTAAGTTACAAAAAGTCAAAGATTAAAAAAAAACAAAACTGCTAGAGAAAAAAGGACTGTAACTTGATCAGCTTTTTATCAGATTTTTTGGCAGATATACTTAATGCTAGAAAAGAGCAGCATGCCATATTTTCAACCCTAAATGACAAAATCTGTCAACCAAGAATATTCCTCAAGATTATCATTTATATTATATTATTTATATTATATGCAAGATTATAATAAGGAAATAAAGGCTTTTCCAGAGAAACAAATGCTAATGGATTTTCCCAGAAGCCACCTTTTCACAAAAGAAATGTTGAAAGCATCTCTTTTACATGAAAAGGAAAAAAAATAAAAACACAAAAACATGAACAAGGTAATAAACAGGAATACAAAATCAGAAGCATGAGAGAATAAAATGAAACAACAAGAAAACACTAAAGGAGAGTGGAAAAAATGACAGAATCTGTATATAGTCAAATGTTGAGTTGATGCTAGTAGTAATGGAATAATTTTGACATAAACATTTTGATATAACACTCACTGTAAATGCAAAGGAACATGGAGGATAGAAATACTTAGAGGAAGAAATTAAGAAAATGGGTAAAACACAAGGGAAAGTAATCTAAATGAAAAACCATGGTATAAACCTAAAAATCACAAAATGAAGCATAGGGGTGGAAATAACCTAATTCCACAGATTGGAGACTAAATAAAGATGTTTTGAATTACTCCTGAGTCAATAAAGAAATCCCAAATATTATCTAGTGACTAATGCAAATGAAGAAGCAAGTTACCAGGCATTATGGATGTACTAAAAGTTGTACTAGGAAAGAATTACATAGCAATTATAGGCTCACATCAGTAAACAAAAAAGAAATATCAATCTAACTTTATATATGAAGGAATTAGAAGAAGAACATGCAAAACCAAATATCAGTGGGAAGAAGACAGAATAAAAATCAAAGTAGGAATAAACAAAATGGATTAAAAAAGGACAGTTCAAAAGATTAATGAAACCAAGAGCTCATTCTTTGAAAGAATAAACAAAACTGATAGATCTAATCAAGGCTCAGTAAGAAAAGTAGAAAGAAAATACAAGTTAAAAGATGCAGAAATGAAAGAGGGTAAATTAGAAGAAAAAACAGAAATACAAACACTTAGAAAATATTTTGAATGTCTTTATACAGACAAATTGAGCCACCTAGAAAAAGTGGACAATTTAGAATCATACAATCTTTTAAGACTAAACCAAGAGGAAATAGACAGCTTGAATAGACCAGTCACAAACACAGAAATTGATAGTGTAATAAAAAATGTCCTTAAAAAAATTCCAGGTCCAGTTGCTTATCTAGTGAATTTTAACAAACCTTCAGAGAGGGTCCTATCCTTTTATAAACTCTTACAAAAAATTGAAAAGGGGGGAAAGCTGGCAAACACATCTTGCAAAGCCACCATTACCTTGACCCCCAAACCAAAGAAGGATAGCACAAAAAAAGAAAATTATTTAGACTATTATCTCTGATGAACATAGTTGCAAAAAATCGTCCACAAAATCTTTGCAAAGAGAATCCATCAGTAACTTCAAGTGATCATCCATCATGACCAGCTGCAATATATTATACACATGTAAGTGAGGGACAACATACACAAATCACTCAATGTCATTCACATCAACAAAATGAAAGACAAAAATCACATGATCATTTCAATAGATGCTGAAATATTATTTGACATGGATTCAACACTTGTTTATGATAACAAGTTCCCATAAAATGGAAGTAAAAATATCTCAATATATACAGGCACTACAGGACAATCCAAAGGTTAACATTAGACTTGATGGTGAAGAACTAAAATTATTTCTGCCAACGTAAGAAACAAGACTAGGATGCCTTCTTTAACCACTATTGTTCAACAGAGAATTGGAAGTTCTAACCAGAGCAATTATTCAAGGAAAAGACATAAAAATGTTCCAAGTTGGAAAAGAAATGAAACTATACCAACTTGAAAATAATATACTATGCATAGAAAGGCCAAAGAACTATACAAAAAATTTTAAATATAATAAAGCAACATAAATTGGCAGGATACAAAATCAATGCACAAAAATCTGTTGAATTTCTATTTGCAAAAAATGAATTACAGGAAAGAGAAACTGAGAAACAGTTCCATTTGCAATCACAACAAAAATGATAAAATAGCTGGGAGTAAACAGCAAAGGAGGTGAAGGTCCTATATATGAAAAATTATAAAAAAATTAGAAGATGGCACAAAAAAACAGAAAAATACCCCTTGTGAAAGAAAATTGGAAGAATAAATATTGTTAAATTGACCATATTAACTAATGTTATTTGCAGATTCAATGCATTACCTATCAAAATCCCAGTGACATTATTGAACAAAATAGAATAATTCTGAGCTTTATATGAAAACACAAAAGGCCCCAAGTACCAGAACAATCCTGAAAGAAAAGAGCAAAAAGGAGTTACCATAGTACCTGTCTTGAAACTATACTATACAGTCTTAGTCAAATCAGTACGATATCAGAACAAAACAAACACATAAAAATGCAAAAACTAGAGGACCCAGAAATAAGCCCAAACAAATATGCAGAGCTGATATTTTATAAAGGGGGCATTACCAAACAATAAAGGTAGGACGCTCTCTTAATAAATGGTGCTGGGAAAATGGACAGCCACATACAGAAAAACAAAACAAAACAAAAAGAAATTAGGTCATTATTTAACTCTATACAAAATATTTAATTGAAAGTAGATTATTAAAGACTTGGATATAGGACTCCAAAACATAAAATACTAAAAGAAAATCCAGGTGATACACTACAGGTTATTTACTGTCACAGAGAGGTATTTGGGAATACAACTCTAACATCAGGGAAGCAAAAGCAAAAATAAACAAAGAACTCGATCAAAATATAAAGCTTTTGTAAAGTGTAATAAGCCATTAGAAAAACTAAAGACAATATACAGCTGTTAGAAGATACTTGCACATCACACATTTGACAAGGGATCAATTTCCAAAATATGTAAAGAACTCATACAACTCAACCATAACACAAACAATCCAAAAAATGGGCAAAAGACCTAAATAGATACTTTTCCAAAGAAAATATTCAGTTCATTTACAGAGACATGAAAGTTTTCAACATCATTTGTTATAAGGGAAGTGCAAGTCAAAACCACAGTGAAAAATCACCTCACTTCCAAATATCAAGAAAGACTAAAGCAGCAAATGCTCAAGAAGATGTGGAGGAAAAGATATACTCATTCACTGTTGTGGAAATTTATGTTGGTGCAGTTTTCTGGAAAATGATATGGAGATTCCTCAAAAAAGTAAAAATGGAAATATGAAAATACTAGTACAAAAAATTTATGCATCATCATTCACAGGAGTCAAGTCACAGGACTAACCTGAATTCCATTCATAGATAATTTGAAAAAATTACTGCAGAATATATACTCAATAGAATATGACTCAGCTATTAAAAATGAGAAGTTGTTACTGTCTTTTGGGACTAAGTGGATGAATCTTGAGGTTTATGCTAAACAGAAAAAAGGCAGAAAGTAAAAGACATTTACTGGATGGTTTCATTCATTTGTGCAATATAATAACTGAAGAATACAAACTGACCAAACACAACCAGAAATAATTTCTAGACTTAAAAATTATAATGGTTCTCATAGGGTTTAGGGGAGTTATAAGAAGAGCATTGGGGAGAGAGAGAGATTACGTATTGGCACTGGGAATTTTTTGAAGGATAAGTAGAGTATGTTCACATATGAAGGTTTAAGGTTGTAATTTCTAATTTACAAAATTGCATAAAATTGGGGAGAAAATCCCACTCACAACTGTAATAAGAAAGTGCAGATAATTGTTTCCACAGTTGTCTTTTTGTCTGAGCTTCTCAAAGAAAAGTAAATTGAAATAAAAGATTTCCTTTCCTATTTTTTTGGTAAAATATTTACCTGCTCCTTGGCCATTGATAATCTAATGATAGATGTAATAGAAAAATGACCAATGAAAAGAATTAATTGATATTTTACAAAAAAAATTGATTTTTTTTCCTTTGAACTTTATAGATGCTACCTAACTGCAACACATAATTTTAAGTAGTGACCTGTTTATATTGATATTATGAAAAAATATAGAATTTAAGTGTTGAAAATATAAATAAGTTTACTTAGTATCACTATTTAACAACTGCTAATAATTCTTCTAATAAGAATTTGAGCTGCATACTTATTTTTATGTGAATGCATATATGTAAATTATCAGTTAATTTTCAGGAACAAAACAACTTTGAAAGTCAAATGGAACAAGAATGTCTGTCCTTGTATTTATAAATCCAGTGATCATAATTTCAGATAAAAATTTTATTTACTAGTGGGAAAATTTGTTATTTTCAAATACACAATTTGAATGAACCAATTATTAAAATCCACACACTGGAAAAGAAGTTAATGCCTTTATGGCAAATTATTTTTAAATTAATTTTACTGTCTCACAGAAGTTGGTTTACAACAGAATATTTGATTCAGAGTTAAGGGTTCACACCTATTCAGATGTATGTTATCATATTGTACCTACTATCAAAGAACCCATAATCCTCCAGCATAGTCCACTGGGTCTCCTACCCCTTGCCTCCCTCCACCCTACCTATCTCCGCTGGTAGCCTTAATTGTACAGTAAGATTTATAGAATCTGTTTTGGTTTTGTTTCTTTGTTTTGTTCTTTTGTAGTCCACAGATGAGTAAATCATCTAGTGCTTGTCTTTCTCCTTTTAATTTGTTCTGCTTGGAATAATCAGTCTTCTGCAGTTCCATCCATTTTGTCACAAATAGAAACATGCCATTTATTTTTAAGTGAGTGTTATTCCATTACATTTCATTACACACACACACACACACATATCTGTTGATGAGTACTTAAATGATTTGTTTTTGAAGTCTTCTTGGTAATACTCATGATTGTTGAAACCATCTGGTCGTGGGCTCCTGAGCTTTTGTTTCTTATGTGATAATTTTGATTACTATTTCAGTGTCCTTGCTTACAATTGGTCTGTTTAGGTATTCTACTTCTATTTCTTCCTGTTCATTCTCAGAAGTGTGTAATTCTAAATATTTGTCTTTTTCTTCTAACTTATCCCACTTACCGGTATCACAGTGTTCACAGTAGCTTCTTATTATAAGATACTCTATGCAGAATCTGTTGTAACTTCTCTTTGGTTTCTGATTCTATTCATTGTGTTTTCTCCATATATTCTTAATGTACTTCACTAGAGGTTTGTCTGTTCTGTTTGTTTCCATAAAAACATATTTTTCTTGATCTTCTCTAGTAACTTTTTGACTGGGACCAAGACTCCACTCCCTTTTGGGGGCCTTGGCTACTCTTGGAGGAAGTGTGTACCATTAAGCTAAATAAAGATTCTAATAATGATTCACTGAAATTAAAGCTCCTTAAAACCAAATCAAGGAATGAATTTTGACATTTTTCTCCTCTGTATTGGTTTTACTTTGCATTGTTACTATCTGCTTAATTGCGGTGGGTCTTTCCTTGGTGGCTGGTGGAGATCACGGTCTGTGTTGCTCACTGTCTAGCTATTTAGTCCACTTCAACTTCTTCTTTGTGTTGAGTGCCCTGCAACCTCCTGACCCTTTCACCTCCATCATCTCATTAAAATGTCTGTTCCATTTAACTTGTTCATTTTAAAAAAGCGAGTTTGAAGTAAATATGGGTGGCATGAGACTCAAGAATTGGAATTTATTTCCTTTCTAGGACCATTAGGACCTCAGTGTTGTTGATGGTGAGGACACAATTTGATTAAGGGACATTTACTGGTTGGTCACTAAATAGCATGAAAATAATTGTGCAGTCTTGCATTAGCTTAAGAATAAGGTGGTTATTGCACTATGGTGATAATACTGAGGGACTATCCTAATGTTACTCAATTAAATAAATAAGTAATAAACTAGTTATTCAAAACTGGAAAAGTATAAATGTAAACAAATAATAAATAAGTATAAATTGACAAATGGGTTTTTAGATTTTTTTTTAAGATTATTTATGCATACAAGAGCTGGGGTACAGGCCAGAGTTGCAGGAGGTGAGAGGATTCACCAGACAGAGCAGGGAGCAGAACAGGCAGACTGACTGAAACACACCACCAAGGGCAGCAGCGGGCGAGGCAGGAGAGGTCTGCTGCACCATGTGGGACCCCTCCCTGGCCGGCAGCAGGGATCGAACTCGTGCTGCAGTGGCTTCGGTTTGCTTCATAGTGTGTTGTTTAACCCACTGCATCACCAGGGAGGCCCAGGTTCTTAGATTTAAGGATCTGAATAGAAGGGAGGATGCAGTCTTGTGTTCTTCCTAGCAACTACTTAAATATTGTCTACCCTTTCTTGCATATCCCTCTGTGTTACATACGCATTATGTAGCCTACCAAGGCATATTCAGTGTCATTGTTTTTTGATACATGGCTGAGTTACTCATGTGCCTCAGTTATGGTGTCCTATATCTCAGGCTATGCAAGCTCTCTCTAGTTGGAGTGATTTGTTTCTTACAAGTCATCCCATGTCCTTCTTCCCATTCTCAGTATCTATTCTCATGCGTTTGGTGTATGTCTTTGGAAATTAATGTATCATTATAAAATAAAGTGTTCTCTGTATAAATAAGTTTTTAATACACATAAATTCTCTCTAGGGAATGTGTTACATAATAAATGAGATGCCAGGAGGCTGGCAGAATTTAGTAAAGGCTGATGTTGTAGCACTAATCACAAAAGATGTAGATAAGAGGTAGTTGATACCTGACTTTACATGTCACCCCAAGGACTTTGGATTTTATCCATTGACAGTCAAGGATTATTGAAAGTATTTTAAAGGGTTTGATAAAATGAGCTTTGAGACTCAAGGTTACTTGGACTTCAGTGTGGCAGTAATGCTTGCACATATGCAGGGGAGTGATATGGTGGTAAGTCCGGCACTTAGATCTTCTCAACAGCGGTCACTAACATTAATTTTAATGCTTTGGTAGTTCCTGCCCTCCTGAACACTGGATAGTTTTAAGATTAAGAATATGGTCTAAAACATTTACATTAGTTTCTAATACATTATAAAAAGTGTCGTTTTTTTGGTATTATCCAAACTATATTAAGTCATTGGAAACTTAATTCATTTTAGCACATAAAACAACTATTGGTGTTTGGAAAGCTTCATGAGTGTTCTGGGTGGTGAGTCTGATGGGTCCCCTTAACTATGGCCATTTGGCAGTGATGATGTACCTCATTTTTAAGGCTCAAACATACCCATTCTAAGAATGTCATAAAAGAGTTGAATTTAAATAGTCCCTTTTATGGGCTGAGAATGTTTTTAGAGAATCTGACAGGCATCAATCTTTCTGTAATCAGAGCATTAGCCTGTAGCATGAGAAACACCAAATCTTCCTTCTATACCCTCCGCCAATCCCTTCTATTGTGAAGGGCTCTGGTACCCAGTTTAGCTGGCATCAGGTTGTAAGTAGGTCCATGGCAATATATATATATATATATATATATATATATAATTTTAGTTCCTCTTTCTCAGATTTTCTAAAATCAACCTTTGGAGAGGGGGCTGCCTTCTGCCATGTGGCAGTGCCACCTGCATAGTTGCTGTTTTTTGGAAAAGGCTTGTTGAGAGCGAGTGCTGGTCTTAACACATTGTACAGCTTTCCTCTGCTTCTGTGATTGCTGTTGGAAGAAGAATTGAGCTTTGTATGGAGAAAAATTAAATGGGTGATATTTTAACCCCATTCTCACTTTGAAGGAAAAGGGTTGCAAGAGAAAGTAGAAAGGATCAAAAGCCAGTTTGTTTTGGGTACTTTGTGACCCCACAGAGTAGGGAAACAACTAGGTTTTGCAGAACCTTATCACCCCTCTGTTCATAATAAAGGATTCCCTGAATTTCTTAAGAAGTTTCTTTATGCCTGTTAATCATAAATAAAAGCAGTTAAATTGCTGGGCACATCAATGAGAGAATCAATGTGGATGATTTAAAAATCTCAGTATACAGCAGTCACCAGGAGGTTGTATTTTTGCTACTATTTTGTGTTTTGTTTAGTTGGGATATTTCATTGCTGATTCTTTTGATATATGTAGAAAGCCAGGTTTAAGGTTGTACTCAGTTTTAGAGAAGACGAAAAACTAAAAATGGGAGATGCTTTTCTGTACTTGGAATGTTAGTCCTTTTTTCTTTAAAACAAAGCAATTATTTGGTTTTGATTCAAAGGGCTTTTTAATTCCAGGAAATACTTTAATTTCATTGCTAGCTGATGCTCCCTTCAACGTGGCCAGAATGTCTTTTTTATTCTAGGTACTCTATATATAAATAACTCCTAAATAAATTGTAATTCTAAATTCTGTAAGTCATCATAAGTCATGCTTTCTCAGCCTCGGTACAACTGACATTTTAAGTCAAGAATGTTTGCGTGTGTTTGGTAAGGGAGGTGTCATCCTGTATGTTGTAGAATGTTTAGCAGCATCACTCTCTATACCAGGAGCAACCCAAGCCACTCAGTCATGACAAAAAAAGTTTGCAGAGATTGATAAGTTCACCTGAAAGATTGATAAAAATCATACCTAATGACGCACAGCATTGCTTAAGTACAGCCTTGATAATTTTTATATAGTTCCACTTATGCAACTTTAACATTGCTACTTTGAGAAAGCTTGTTTTCTCCCTTAGTCACTCTGTCCCTTGTCTGGAAGTATACAGGAAGCCTCTTCTTTTTATGCTTATCCCTTTTGTGGTCACAAGATGTCCAAATCTATTCAGTCTGAAAAGACTGGATATTTTAGTTTTAGACTATGGTGGAAGAATTTGAGTGCTTGGGTGGTAGGTGTGTTGTGTAAACATACATTTTAAGAAGTGTGAACCTGTATCTCTAAATAACATGCAGTACTGTAAACCAGTCCTACTTCACTAAAAATGATATGATTAAAAAAAAAAAACTGCAATAATAAAGTGAAACAAAAAATAAAATCCTTGGCATGTTAGAACCTCACTCAAGAAACCTTCCCTTTCTTGCTAAATTCATTTACTTCTGTTCTTCTAATAAGTCAGGCTCAAATCTAATCACCTTTGACGTCTCTGTCCATCTTCTCTCACCTTTAATTATTTACCAAGATGATTTTTATAAATCCCATTTTTCTTCTCTTCCACCACCATTGTGCCATGTCTCACTTCTATAATGCCTTTTAAACATTACTCTCCAATATATTTATTTTCCCTTTTTCTGTTAAAATTCCTATCAGAATACTCCCATGCCTAGAAACCACAATAATTTTCTCTTGCCTAAAGGATTGTTAGCAAATTCTTGCTCTTGGCTTAAAGACTGCCCTTACTCTGGCCTAATCTAATATTCCACTTAAGTCATTCCTTCAACCACCCAATTGAATAGCCAAATCAAATGCTCACTATTGTTTGTGTGTGAATCTTGAATCCCAGCTTCTAAACCTTTACTCATTTCTTTCCAGAATGTCCTTTGCTCTTATCTCGTCATTGCCCTTTATCAGAACATCTTCCTTAAACTCTCAGTCTTCTATCACATCTTTTAGATACTCAAGAAGATTTTTTAAAAAATTACTGAGTAAATGAATCTTATTAATTTAAGATTGGATCTCTTCATTGATAGGATTAAAACTTGAAATAATTTTCCCTTTTATTGAGATATCTATTGGAGACTTTTGTTATGAACTAATCTGTAATTATATTCACGTGAATAGTTAGTGCTGAAGACCAGCTCTGGCTGAAGGCCAGGTTCCTGAAGGAAGAAATGGAGTCAGTGGAGTGATGAAAGGGGAGGGGGAGGGGGAGTGAGAAGATACAGACACCCAACATGCAAGTATCTCCCACCAACAGACTGAGCAGGTCTTTATTTATACATTACAAGCAAGCAGTGGGATTACATCAGCAGGTGTATAGAGCAGGAAATTAACAATCATTCCTTTTTTTTTTTTTAAGAATAGCTTGGTGTCTTGTGACCCCCCCCCCCCTTACGACGTATACAATTTACGTGTAAAACAACATGTTTCTATTGGTACTTTGATTTCAGTGGTTATACAAGTTATTTATTAATGTTAAAACAGTTATAGCAACTTTGCACAATCACAACTTAATGATTTTGTTTTTACTCTGAGTATATGATAGACTACTAATCAAAAGTTCTAAGATTAAAGTAATATTAATGCTTAAAAACTACAAGCCCCAATAGAAAAAATTAAAACCTAAATTATATCTAAATTCTCTATAATCTTTAAAGGGAACCCCTAACCTCAACATGCCCTAAACCTAAAAGTTACAATTACAATTTAAGCAAAACAAAGGCAAAAGGGAGGGGAGGAGAGTAGGAAGGGCCATGTGATTTATGCATCACCTAGGAAATGCAGAGCCTTTCATAATGGCCCAAGTTACAGAAAGGTCATGCTTAGGTCCCTGAGGCTTATAGCCCCAAGTACGTGTGTAAGTCTAGAAATTTTCCTAATAGTTAACTTTAGAATTTGTAGAATAACCACATTCCAATTGCATTTATTTTTACCTGATTATATGGTATTGATTTTCTTGAATTTGTATTATGATATTAGCCAATCAGTAAGTAGTATGTCATCAAAATTCATAGAAACCAATTACTTTGTTTGGTAAAACAGCCAATTTTATAACCACCCCCATGGATAATTTTCCAGTAAGTACATTTTTAGAGACTTACAAAACTTTAATTATAGAATCAGGCAAAACAAAACAAAAAGGAATCTGATGGGGGCCAGCTGTGGAACCCCAATTTTTCAGGACAGTTCCCTCATGATGGACTTTTGTCTCATGGCATGAGGAGCATGGCCCCCATCAAGTTAGAATTATGAATAGTTACAAAACTTTTTAAAAATATATCGGTGATGCCAGTCATCAAATCCTCCCTCCCTAATACATGTTAGCATCAGGACATTACTTATATTGCTGTTCATCTCTGAACTTCAGCTGTCTTGTTTCCTGAAGTTGTGTTATGAAATGATGTATGCAAAGCAGTCAAAATAGTGTGTGGTTGGTAGAACTCAATGCATCTTGATTATATTTTATCATTTGAATTTTCTAAGATGTCCTCTTTGAGTGAATTTCTTCTGTAAGGATTTCTACAAAATAACCAGAATACAAACATAGCAATGTACTGCTTAGATGTTATGGCGTCAGAGGGGAGGTCATTAACTTGGGCCCTATATTAACGCATATTGAAATGATATGTAAGGTTGTGTGAATTGATAGTGTTTTTGAGTGATTTCTGAAAGAAATTGTATGAGCATATGAAATTATGAGCATAGACTGTTACTTCTAATATTATATAATTATATCAATAATCATATCAATGATTCTAATATTAGAATTAATGTATTTTTTCCCAGTTAAGGTAACTTTTTCCTATAGAAACATCTCTTCAAGAGTATAATAGAAATTAATGAAAAAGGTTATTCAATATTAGGTAGCTGTGACTTTTTGGTAATTCATTTATTTAATATATAATATGAGATATGGTTAGTGCTTAGTGTAGAATTTCTCTTAAAGAATTTGGTTGTTTTAGGCTATGCTAAAAGGGAGAGTTAGTTAAACTTTTGGTGCTCTTGGAACTACTCATGGAATCTCACCTTTGTTATCTTTGTGCAAATATAAGTTATGTTTGACCAAAGCATAGCAAAATCCATATAATAGATTTATAGTCATGTTTTCTTACAGTTGTAACACTTTTGCAATCATGAGTCTTCAAATCCATTTGTTATTATTTTTTTTTCCATTTGTTATTAAATGATATCATAATCCAATTTTTCAACAGTGAAGTATATAAGTGAATATAAAGTATTGCTCTTTTTCAGTGTATTATAAGAATGTAATTGCAAGGGTATCAATTGCTTTATACTCTTCTGGTGTTTAAAGTATTTTTCTTGGTCTCATGAGCACATTTTGCATTCCAAAAACTTGTTTTATATTTAACCAATAAATGTAGTAGTGCCTTTAAGTCAGAGTAGGAACATATATATTAATCATCTTTTGAGAATATTTTCCTAGTGTTTTGAAAAGCACCAAAATAACTTTTTCAGATTTGATAGCTAAAAATATACAAAAACTAATAATTTAATTAATTCATTCTTATCACTATCAAATTATATTCTAGCATAATTTTATGTCTCAATTTCTGTTCTTAAATGTGATTAAATGCTAGATCCTCAAATGACTGTTTTGTTAATACATTGAATTAATAGTTCTGTCTTCAAAATCAATAATACGTAAATGAGAGAAGCTGAGATTTTTTTTTAAAGATTTATTTATTTATGCATACAAGAGTTGGGGTATAGGTCAGAGTTGTGGGAGGTGAGAGGATTCACCAGACAGAGTGGGGAGCAGAACAGGCAGACTGACCTAAACACCTGCCTAGGGCAGCAGCGGGCGAGGCAGGAGAGGTCGGATATGCCACGTGGGTCCCCTCCCTGGCTGGAGGCAGGGACTGAACTCATGCTGCAGTGGCTGCAGTTTGCTTCATAGTGTGTTGCTTAACCCACTGCGCCACCAGGGAGGCCCAAGGAAGCTGAGATTTTCTAATGCAGGAGATTTTCTATTTAAAATGAACCCAAAGCAGATATAAACAACTTATAAGGATCTTTCTCAATTTTGACATTTTGATGAGGCAATGATTTCTGTATAGATGACACAATATTATTTTTGAAATGGATGAATCTGATACTAAAAACATTCTTTTCAAAGATAAGAGAATGTTATAGCAAAATGATATGACAGATGGATAACATATATGAACCACTGGGCTGTTTCTGTTCAACAGACATTGTTTCTTGATAAATATTTTATCATCTTGTTTGTTCCTGGATGAGTAGGAAATTTTTCTGTACTTTATTTGAAATGAATGTGCATTCGGGTGACCTTTTGACCAGAGTTCTTGAAGAAGAAAACTGCTAATGAAAGGTTTTATTTCTTCCTCAAAATTAATAGTCAAATGGAAAGGTCACTGTTTGCACAGATAATTGGAACCTTTGGCTAGCATTAGCTTTTCAATTGATTAGGGAGAGAAATAGTGAGCTACTTTAATTTTATGTACTATTTTTCTCATGCAGCTTAATGGCTATTGATTTGTTCAGGTTAATTGAGGAATTACCATCATAGATGGTGAACAACAGATCAGAGGCACTCATTTAGTAATGAGTATGTCTTTCTAAATTGGTCTTCAGTTAGATTCTGACTTAAATTGAGTAAAGGAAAAGCAGGAATTTAAATGCATTTAGCTTTATTTATGTGCCTGGCATTGTGTTATGGCCTTTCATGCAAAATATTAAGTTAACCCTTATGACAACCTTAGTTATTGATAATTATAATCTCCATTTTTTACATATAGCAAAACTCAAAACCTAATTCTTTGTTCCTATAATTCTGAATCTCACTAATTTTTCTCTCCCAAGGTGAGTAGGAGGAACTAAATAAATGTCAGTTTTGGGGGAAAAATTCATTTGGTGATGTTTATATAATTTTAACCATGTTATATAGAAAGCTCATTCTCAGTTTTTCCAGCTTCTGGAAAAACTGCAATACATAATTGGAATCTTTTTTGTCTAAATTATATATGTTTTATTGCTCTCTTTAAGAGACAGTTTGGGTTTTAGAATAAAAATTTAAAGAAGGAACAAAGGAACTCATTTTGTTTGGCATTAGACAATAATTATTTGTCATTTCTTCTTTTAAATTGTATTAATTGCATTGAGGTAAGGTTGGCTTACAACACTATATATAATCCTAAGGATATAGGGTCAAGCATTTTCAAATGTATGTTACCACACCACACCCGCCATCAAGGGAACCATAATCCTCTACCAGAGTCCTCTGGGTCTTCTCATCTTTTATTCCCTACCTCTTTTTTCCCCCTCTGTGGCCTCAATTACAAAGTCATATTTCTACAGTTTGTTTTGTTAAAGTTTTACCTGCTCCTTTGTTTTATTTCTTTATATTATATACACATACATGAAATCATCTGGTATTTGTCTTTCTCTGGCTTATTTTGCTGAGCCTGAGTCCTTCTAGTTTTATCCAAGTTATTGCAAATAGCATGAGTTCATATTTTTTTACAGATTAGTAAAATTCCATTGTATTCATATACCACACCTTCTTTTTTATAGAGACCTATGAATTTATTTATTTTTTTATTAATATAAAATATATTTTTAAAAATTTACATATATTTGCCATCAATTGTAATCCCCATGTATTCCCCATCACCATACCACCAGTGCACCATCACCTCAGTCCCCCGTGCTCCCATCTTCCCTCAATCCTCCCCCTCCCCTCCCCACCAAGTGTCCCCAGTCTGTCCTTGTCTCCTC
>JAGFMF010012245.1:2265044-2389488 GCA_019455555.1 Galemys pyrenaicus
CCACTCATCTGTTTTTGGGCATTTAGGTTGTTTCCAGGTCTTACCTATTGTAAAGAGTGCTGCTATAATCATAGGGGTGCAGGTATTCTTTTGAATCAGTGTTTTTGTGTCTTTTACCACACCTTCTTAATCCACTTATCTATTATTAAGCATGTAGATTGTTTCTATAATTGGTTATTGTAAATAGTGTTGCATTAAACATAGGAGGTCATATAGCCCTTTGAATTAATGTTTTTTTAATTTTTCAGGTAGATATCTAAGCACAAAACTGCTTAGATGACATTTCTAACTAATGCAGGAAGCAGAAGAGACCACTATACTTTAGCCATCGGAGGTTGCCTTTTAGGCCATTTCAAATTCTTTTATGACCCTAAGCAAACTTTACCTACTATAAAGAGGCAATTAAAATTATCTCAAAGGCTTTCCAATCATTTCTAATTATAAGGCTGTGACCTCACACTATAAAGCCTTTTTCCAACCACCCTTGGCCTTTCTCACTTCCTAGAAGATATCTGTCCTCTACAGAAGATAAAACTTCCGCTAAGTTCCTTTTCTGTGGCCAGTCGTGGGTTCAGTATGGGTACTTTGTGATCACTACTGTTCCACTTAACTGTTCTCGACCACATGGTGCCAAACACACACATTTGCCCTGGAGGCTCAACCTGAATTGGAAACAGACTGAGTTGTAATCTCATTTTCCCTCACTTTTTTCTTTTATCCTTCACTTTTCCTTTTAAATCGGAGCCTCTGCTAGAAACTGACTGATTAATCTTCTCCAGTTCTGAGGGCTGGCCCTTTAGTTGGAAATGAGTGCTAAGGTAAGAGTAGGTAGGTGCACAGGGAACGCTCTTCTACATAGTGTCATGTTCGATTTAGATTGCTTGTTTTAAAATATTGTTTCCTTAGATGGTTATATTGTTAAAAGTAAAAAGAGTTAAGAGCCTATAGTATCTCAATGCTTTTGTAGACATTGACAAATCACTAAGAACAAGGAATCTATAATTTCAATTAATATTGCATTTTCAAGGCTAGGAATAGCAATATTCTAATCTGTTTCATAGTTATGTAAATGTTCCTTGGAAGGCTGAATGAGAACAAATATCAGAACAAATAGTTAAGGCATTTTACCTCCACAGTAAAAATTGAGTCATTTTGGAATTGAATTCTGATATATCTTGTGTTTTGTTTTTCTTTTATATAGCCTTGTATTTTCTAGTTTTTTGCTTTGTTTTGCTTTTGAATTTTTTCTAGAGAAAACTACACATCAGGGGAATTTATATGATAAATCATTAGAGTCATGATGGTGGGGGAAAGAGATAGGTGTACTTTGTGTTTTAAAGATAAAGCAAACTAAAAAGCTTCTGTAACATGAAAGAGACATTAACCAAAGCACAGAGACACCCTATTGATTGAGAAAAAAATTCTTGTACTCCATATAACTGATAAGGGACTGATCACAAAGATATACAAAAAACTCACATGACTCAACAAAAACAAAGTAAACAATACAGTCAGGGACTGAGCAGAAGAGCTACAAATACACTTCTCCAAGAGGACATGCAAATGGGCAACAGATATAAAAAAAATTTCAACATCCCTCATAATCAGGGAAATGCAAATAAAAACCACAATGAAATACCACCTTATACCAGTAAGAATGGCATGTATCAGAAAAAAAAAAAAAACTAACAACAACAAATGTTCTCAAGAATATGGTGAAAAAGGAACTCTCCTACATTGCTGGTGGAAATGCAAACTGGTCCAACCAGTATGGAAAGCTGTGTGGAGTTTTCTCAGACAATTAAAAATGGAGCTACCATATGACCTAGCAATTCCACTCATAGGGATCTACCCAGAGGACACAAAAACACTGATTCAAAAGAATACCTGTAATTCTGTTTATCACAACACTATTTATAATATGTAAATCTTGGAAACAACCCAAAAATAGATGACTGGATCAAGAAGATGTGGTATAGATACACAAATGGAATGCTACTTAGCAATCAAAAAAGATAAATTAATTACATTCACAGCAATGTGGATGGAGCTAGAAGGAATTGTGCTCAGTGAAATAAGTCAGAAGAAAAGAAAGAAAAATATTGGATGTTTTCACTTCTAGGAGGAGTATAGCGGAACCATACAAGAGAGCAAGGTAAAAAAGTAATAACAATAAAAACCACAACACAACAAAACAAAAATAAACAGATAAATATAAATTAAAAACATTCTGCAAGGGAGGAGAAGGGAGAGATCAGAACAAGGGAGGGAAGAGCATAGGGGACTGTGTAATGGTGCACAGGTGAATTGGTGGTGGAAATGAGGACTACACCTGAGAAAAGAAAGCAAACATTGTTAAAAATGAACACTGATGAAAAAAAAATGAACACTGATGTAAAATATATATATAAGCAATATAAAAACAAGTTATTAAAATGTGAACAATATAAAGATACAGCACATATAGGAATTCATTTTGAATTTTCTAGCTGGTTTGTTAGTCCTGTTTTCTTTCAACCCCTCTAAAAAGATGTAGGAAAGTTACTGCAGAGACATTAAAATTCCTCTCCCAAAGGATAGAAAACCCTATCAAAAAGACACTAGAGTACAGTATTCATGTTATCAAACTTCCCCTTTCAAAAACTCTCATCTAGCAAGAAGGATGATATAATGTCCATTAATGCATTTGATAAGATAACATGGTAAGAGAATTTCTACATAGAAACTATGGGGACTCGTGAAACTGAAGGCAAGCTGACACAGGTACTGGATGTGCCAGAAGATGAAAATAAAACTTCAGAGTTAGATTACACAGTGATTTGAAGCAGTTTAGGTTAGCCTCAAGGAATTCACTTGTGCTTAGGTAGATCTGATTAGTGGGCACTAGTTTCAAGGTTAACTTCACAGATTACAAAATTAGTGAACCGTGATGGTAAAGCTTTTTTTGAGGAAGAATTTGGGTTTCCATAGTGGAATAAGCAATATTCAGTTTTTCCAACTTGTCTTATATATGAAGTGTTTATAATATTTGTTAATAAATGAAAAAAATCATGCACCTCAACCAATTATTTTGTAACACACTCATTTTTAATTGTTTGGAGTCTAAAGCATTTAAGCTTATCTCATGTTGTCTAGGAGATGAATAAGGCAGGTCTGCTTTATTGTAGATGAGCAATTTAAGGGTCAAGGAAGTCAAATGATTTGCCTCTAGTCAAGGCTGGCTTCTTGGGCATGTGACCTGTAAATCAGAAGTATCCTGCACTTGAAAGAGCTCTGCGCTTGGGTTTAATGCTTTCCTATTGCCATTTTGCAAAAAACAAACAAACAAAAAAACTTAAAATTAAGAAATTTTTTTTTTTACATTTTAAAAGGACATGCTTTTTAGGAAAAAGAGAGGCACTTGCATGGTCACAAGTGGATATGAGCGCTACCACCATTTCAAAATTTTTAATAATTTTGGACAAGATGTTTTATATTCTCTGAGTGCAAAATCACATTTTCTTTTCAAATAAATACAAAATGCAAAATCTAAAGGATCCAGAGGAGTAATATGTAAAAAAGTATAAAAAGTAAATCTTACCTGAAACTTATGTTAACCAGTGTTAATTAAATTAAAAATAAGATAAAATAAGTTATTCTAAAAAGACATAAAATAAAAATACACTACAAAAAGAGAGACATTTTAGTAGAGTGTATGAAGATAGATTGCTAAGAAAACAAGGCAGATTTGTATTACATGCAAAGAAAAATGAAAAATAGATTCACTGTACATAAATTACTTAATTTCCTAAGCCCTAGCTTTTCATTTATGACTAAAAGTTAATTACAAATAGTGAAGGTCAATTAATATAAACATATGACTTAATTTAATAAATTCATTAGGAGGAAGTATTTTTAAAATCTGTGACACAAAATGTCTAAGTAATAACCTAAAAAAAGTTATCAAGCTTTCCAAAATGTCATTGAAAGTTGACAAAATGTGTGACTAGTTGAATTCACAATTTCCATGGCCCACATCAATGTAGCACACTACCAGGACCAGAAGCTATGATATGGTAAAATCTGAAATGTGATTCAGATATTTCAGAATACATATCATGTGACTACCATTTGAAGCTCTATGCCAGAAAGTAATAATCTAAAATAACCGAACAAATTCTTAGAAATACAACCTTCTAAGACTAAATCAAGGAAGCAATGAAAAACCAGAACAGACCAATTACAAACAAGGAAATTGAAACAGTAATAAAAAGTCTCCCCCAAACCAAAAACATACGACCATATGGTTTCACTAGTGAGTTCTACCAAATCTTCAAAGACAAACTAACAACTATCCTTCCCAAGCTCTTCCAAAAAATTAAGAGGGAATGCTTCCAGACACATTTTATGAGACCAAAATTATTCTGTTAACAAAAGCAGACAAATGTATCACAAAGCAAGAAAATTTTAGGTCAACATCCCTGATGAACACAAAAATGAAAATCCTCCACAAAACCTTAGCAAACTAAATTCAATAATGAATCAGAACAATTATCCATCACGAGGAAGTGGGATTTATTATAGGGATGTAAAGATAGTTTAACATCCAAAATTGATCCATGTAATTCACCTCATAAACACAAGATAAAAATGGTATGATCATTTCAATACATATAGAGGAAACAAACATTTCATAAGATTCAATATTTATGATAAAACCCTCAAAAACTGGGGATAGGTGGAACACACTTCAACATAACACACATCTAACATCATAGTCAATGTTGGAAAACTGAAAGCTTATCTTTAAGATAGGTACAAGATAAGGATATCACTTTCACTACTATTATTCAACAGAGTATTGGAAGCTCTAGCTAGAACAACTAGGCAAGAGAAAGATATAAAAGGAATTCAAACTGGGAAGAAGAAGGAAAACTATCATTATTTGCTGATGACATGTAAAATACTTAGAAAGCCCTAAAGATGCCACTAAAAAACTAATTGAAGCAGTAAACCAAAAAAGTAGCAATTTACAAAATCAATTAAGAAAAATAGTTGTATTCCTAAATGCAAACAATGAAATAGAAGTGAAAGAAATCAAGAAAGTCACTTTATCTACAACCACATCAAAAAGAATTCAGTAGCTAAGAGTGCTTAAGAGGTTGTTAAAAGAAATAGAGGAAGCCACAAAAAAACAGATATTCTCTGCTCATGGATTAGAAGAATTAACACTGCTAAAATTTCCCATTTTACCCCCCTAAAAAATATAGATTCAATGAAATCCCTATCAAATTCATTAATTTTTGTTGCTTTTTATTTATTTTTTATTATTAAAGAAACAGCAAACATGACTGAAATTCATATGGAATCATAAAAGAACCCAAATAGCTAAAGCAAACTGAAAAACAAATAAAAAAGAACAATGGTTTCACACTTCCAGACTTCAAACCATACTACAAATCTATAATAATCAAAATATCTTTGTCCTGGAATAAATATAGGCACAGAGAACAATGGAATATAAATAGTCCAAAAATAAGCTCACAGTAGTATGGATGGTTAGTCTATGATGAAGGAGCTAAGAGTATACATTGGAGAAAGGCAAGTCCTTTCAACCAGTGATTCCTATTTTCTAGAGTGAGTAAATGAGGTTCATCGAATATTATTCATTGAGCATAAATCTCTTAAAGGGTTGATTGTGCTGACAAAATGACAAATGACAGTTGTTTTTATTCTCGAATGAACTTTATTACCTAAGGGAAAGGGGGTTTTTTGGTTGTTTTTTTTTTTTAAGATACTCAACAAAACACAAAGTTCTGTTGTCAGGGACACTTTATTGGACAACACTTCTTTGGAAACAGTGCCATGTCTAATTATAAGATTGACTTTTAATAGTGAAGAAACTTCACGAATGGAACAACTCATCTGGCATAATTGAAAGAAACACATGATAACATTAAAGAGACAGGTAGCTATCTCTTTAACATATACAAATAGAAACATATACAAATATTTTAAAAAGCACGAATATGATGCCAATATAGGTAGCACTTTAAACCCAGTTTCATTAGAAGTAATATGGTTTTATCCATTTTGTATGGCAATACTATTGAAGATGGGAAACAGCACTGAGTGGACACTTGTCTGCATTTTTGTCTTTCTTATGACAATATTCTTTCTTCCTCTCTCCCTTTTTTCCTCCCTCTCCTTCATTTGCATAGAATTTCGCTATTTTGATAAAAGTAAGTTATTCATCTAATTCATTTAAAAATTCTCCAAACTGATAGCAAGTCAAAGTATGGAAGACACAGACTGACCACAGTCTTCATCCTCATGTCACATTGTGGAAACCCGTGCACACAATTATCTGTAATACAAAGTAATGTGTGACAGGTTCTGTAATGTAGGGAAACGGGACATTGTGATTAATCAGTTAAAAGCACATTGTGGTTTTATGAACTCTGCAGTTAGAAAGTCACAAAAAGCTGTGTGTCTTAGAGTAAAATCTGAAACCCTGGATAGAAATTTGGTTCAGTCTCAATTTTGCCTCTTATAAAACTATGTCTTTTTGAACAAGCATTAAACCTCCCCAAACGAAGTTTCTTTATTAACTGTAAATCTTAATACCTACCTTGCCTGTTTGCTGAACTATTGTGGATTATCATATCAGGTTATTCCCTTTACTATGTAAAATATTTCTTGAACTCCAACTACCTACATCAACCCTTTTGTAGGGCATCAGGGGAAAGAGTAAAAAAATAATTTAAAAAAAGATACTCCTATGTGTATTGCAGTGCTATTTACAATAGCTTAGATATGGAAACAACCTAAATGCCCCCAAACAGAAGACTGGATCAAGAAAATGTGGTATACATACACAGGAGAATCAGAAAAGATAAATGCATGCCATTTGTGGCAACATGGATAGAGCTAGAAGGGATTATGCTCAGTGAAATAAGTCAGAAGGAAAAAGAAAAATATTGAATGGTTTCACTTATAGGACAAATATAGGGAAACTGAACAAAGGGTCAGAGAAAAATAGAAGAAAAACTAGCAGGCAAATTATAGATCTGAGACATACCAACAGGGAAAAGAGAGTGAGCTGTCAAAATGGGAGAGAAAGGCACAAGGAACTATGGTGATGGTTGAAGGGTGATGTGGTGGTGGGAGATTAATGGGACTACATCTGAGGGGAGAAATCAACTATTGTACAAAGATGAACAGTGAACAATGTCAGAAAAAAAATACTCCCTTAATTTAAGGAGTTCACAGTGTTTAGCAAAAATTTTAAACTGTGAGGCTTACCGAAGCCAGGCCTGTATTATAAATGAATCAGAAAAATTAAAAACCAGGGTGCTGATGCTTCCCTGATATATTATGGAAAATTTGGGGTAGCTTGAGATGGTTGTGGTTATACAGGAAAGCAGTCCCATATTTCTAGGTTTGCTGTTCGAAAATGGGGAATGTTCCTATTTTCATTGTGGACTACTAAAAATTATCTAAACATTTTGTTGGCAAATATATTTGTGAAAGAGGAAATCAACTTATTAGATGAGCATCTGCAACTCCCATTCTAGACAGACATGCAGGCATATAAGCTAGAGAGCAAATATTAGATGCAGAATTGGACCAAACAATCTTCAAATCGCTTCAGCATGGAATGAAAGGATGTGGTATTTGTGCTGGGAAAAATATTCCATAAGAAGGGATGAGTGTGTTGAATTAAAAAATTAAAATCCAGCTAGCAAGGAAATTTGAGAAAGTAATCCAAACAAAGACAGCAATGTGCTCAAAGGACTAATACAGAATGGAATTAGCAGGATGGGACTCTAAAAAGGGTCAAAATCGTAAATGGTTTTGCATGATAAGCTAAGGAAATGGGATCCTCCTCACTGTCACCAGGATGCTGAGCATATGGGGAAGACATGGTCAACTTTATATTCTAGAATGGTCATTCTACTAGTGGAATGGAGGAGGACTGGCAGAGACTAAGACTAGAAGTCAGAGTCCATATGGAGGATATGGTAATGACAATGGAAATTAAAAAGAAACAAGTTTATTTATAACCTAGAAAGCCTTCTACTAATGTGAGTTATTATCATTTTTAATTGACATTAAAATCCCCAATCTTCCACACTTTAATATCTCCAAAGACAAGATGTGTCCTTTAGTCCATGGGATGGCAGAGACATAGAAGCATCATTTCCTTTTTTAAGTGTATATCAGTAGATCTGGGAGGGGCTGTAACTGTATGAAGCTGGTAAGAGGCGCTCAGGTATTCCCCAAAATACAGTTGTTACTCAGTTCCTAGCAATTGCTGTTGGATGCAAATTAAAATGTCATCAAATTTAAGAGAATGTGGAAATCTGCATTTTAAATGGAATCTCTCAATATTTAAATGTTGGCAAGACATTTAACTTTAAAAAAAACCCTGCGTAGGTCAAACAAAACGCATTTGTGTTCATAATAAGCTACCAACTGTGCTTCTTGTTGAGTGATTGTACTGGTTTCTAATCCTTATAGTTTCATAATATTAAATGTTAGATGTTGCTGAATGCCAGTTAACAAGATTAAGTCACAGCTGGGAGAGATGAAGTGTCTTCCTTGTCTGTATCAGCCATCTGGTACAGTTCTCAGCTACATCAATCCCTTAGAAAAGGCAGTGGAGATGTTTCAAGGCCTGTGATCTAAAAGGGAATAGTTATTTTATTGTAAAATATGTCTGTTTTATCATATTCAACAGGAAAAATTCTGGTACATAGAATTATGTTTTGCCATAATAAAATTGTATTTCATGTTTCACAATTCCTTTCTTCAAAAATGGTAACACAAAGTGTTGATGCTTACAAAGCTGCCTGGAATGCCAAAAGGGAATTTCTCATTCCTCCTTTATACAGTTATCATGTGCCAACCTCCAACTACCAGCTTTGTTCAATATTCATAAATATATGCTTGTCTTCTGATATAATTCTTATTTAAACTCAGCAAAGTGATAAAAATTAAGACCGTAAAGAAGGATATATGTTTTGGTAATGATGGAGCATAGGGACTACACCTAATCTTTGATCCCTGAAAGTATTATGTTCTCCTTGACTCACTAACTGGGAGACAATATACAGTGAAACTTTATGAGTCTAAGCAAGAACAACTGTGTAGAGACTGATAGCGATATCAGAGGAATACCTGACAGGTACTGTTAGAAGACATTGGATCGATGGCTAATCCAGAATGCAAAGACATCAGTAAGCACCTCAGATATTTGACTGAAACTTTAAAAGGATCACACATTAGGAATAAAGACCACTCTAGAGTGAGGGCCATAACATAGGATCCATAACAAATCCCATGTAGATATGTTCTAACAACAAATAAAACCAAAGTTGATGAAATCAAAAAAGATTTGACAACAATTTAACTGCCTACTACTGAAGCGCCAACTCTTTAAAAGAAATATAATACAGACTTGCTAATGTGTATCATTTAAAAATATCTGTCACACATCCCCCCCCCCCCACACACACACAAATACTGGATATTCAGAAAGTCAGGATATTAGGCCCATAATCAAGGGGGAAATGCCATCAATATAAAGACTTGAAGATGACCCAGATGTTGGAATTAGCAGATGAGGAGTATATAAAACAGCTATGGTCCCTTATTTAGGGACCTTTATTTAGGGATCAAACAAACAAACAAAAAAATGAGAACCTGTAAAGGAAGCAGCCACAAGAGTCAATTCAGCATCTCATTAAGGAGGAGATGACATGACTCTGATCCTGAAGTGGGATGTTTACCTTTGCCCCAGCAGTATGTAATAGAGAAGTAAGAGGGAGCTATACAGACTGAAGCTAAGCTTATTAAAAAATTGGGCTGGAAAGCCTCTTTAATAAGTTGTTGGGAAAACTGGACTGACACATGCGAAATAATGAAAGTAGACCACTATTTCTTGATATGCACAAAAATCAACACAAAATGGTTAAAACACTTGGATATTAAATCTGAAACCATAAAATATATGAAGAAGAAAAAGGCAAAACACTTCATGACATAAGCTTCAGAGACATCTTTGTGGACTCCATAACCACTGATCTATTTTCTGTCCCTAATTTTTGTCTTTGTAATTATTTTAATGGAGTCAGAAAATATATTTTGAACCTAGCTTCTGTCACTTAGGATAATATATGAGTCATGCAAGTTTTGTGTATTTGGATAGGTCACAGTTGATGAATATCGGAGTTATTGCAGGTTTTGAAGATTATTAATAAGCTGATGTAAAGATTCATATTCAAATTTGTGCATGAACATTGCTTTCATCTCACTTGATTAGATACATAGGAGTTAGATTCATGCATCATGTAATAGACCAAGATGTTTTCCAAAGAAGCTGTGCCTTTTTTCATTCCCTTCAGTATATAGAATTTCTGTTGTTCTGCATCTTTGTCAGCCCATAGTATTGTCTTTTTTTTTATATTGATGAGTACAGCATTGTATCTTATTGTGGTTTTAACTCCCTTATGACCAATGATGTTGCATATCTTTCCTTTGGCTTATTTGCATCAGTTTAATTACTCTGGTAAAATATATGTTTACATCTTTTGCCCATTTTAAAATTATTTGTTTACAGTAACATTAAGTTATATTTTGTAAGTTTCATATGTGATTCTGCTCATTTTTAAAATGTATTTTGTTTCCTTATGGAATTTTGAAGTTCTTTATAATTTTAGATACAAATGTGAAGTTTTTTTTATCAGATATGTGATTTGTAAATATTTCTGTAGCTTTTAGAGAGTAAATATTTTTATTTAATTTAAATGAAGTCCAATATTTTTATTTGTCCTTTCATTCATTGTGCTTTCAGTTTTTTATGTAATAAATCTTTGCTTAACTAAAAGTTACAAAATTTTCTTTCACGTTTTTAAAGGATGTTTTTGACGTCTAGACGTTACATTTATATCTTTGCATTGATCCATTTTGAGTATTTTTTTTTCTAAAAAGTATGAGATGTGAATCAAGATTTTTTTTTCATTTTTTTTTTTGCACAAGGATAGATATCCAATTGTTCCATTGCTATTTGTCATTGGAAATCTCCTTTCTCCACTGAATTTACTTTTTATCTTTGTCAGAAGCCATTTGGTAAATATGTGTAGGACTATTTCAGATTTTTTCTCATTTCTACTTGTCTCCATGTTTATTATTTCTCCACTACTGCTCTTTTGGTTGCTATTTATAGAATGTCCAGAGATCAATTATATGAGTCCTCTAATTTTAAAGAGAATATTTTCAGCTTTTGTTATGTGGAGTTTTCTCTACATGTGATTTAGGTTAATTTAGTTGACAGTGTTGTTCATGTCTTCTGTATCTTTAGAGGTAATTTGTCTACTTTGTAGTCTACAACTATACTTTTGGGTTTGTCAATTTCTCCTTTCAGTTCCATCAATATTTGCTTTATCAATTTTAAAACACTGTTGTTGGATGCAAACATATTGCTATTTGTTCTGTCATTTTTGGGGAATTGACTTACAAATTAAGTATTGTACATATTTATTCTTGTTCTGATGTCTACTCAAACTGATAATATAGCTATTTCTGCTTTCTTTTGATTAATTAGTGTCTACATAGAATTTCTTCTATCATTTTATTTTTAGTCTACTTATATTTAGTTGTTTTTCCATACATGGTATCCAGTTTGGCATTGATACTTAGTTGAATCTAATGATATTTATTTTTAATTGAGTATTTATAAGATACACAATTTATGTAATTATTGTGGACAATAGTCCACAATGTTGTGGACAAACAGTCCACAAAACAAAGGTGTTTTTTAAATTTTAATTTTTTGTCCCTTGCATTTAATTTTTGATTATTCCATTTTAGCTCCACTAATGGTTTATTTTAATATTTAATATTAGGTTTATTCATTTTCCTTGATTATAATATGTATCTTTAATTCAAATCTACCTTAAATATCATGCTATTCGGCATGTAGTATAAGCACCTGTATTTTCCCCTCTATTCTTTGTGTTGTCACACACTTTACTTCTACACAATGCATTGCTAATATTTTCATTTTAGATAATTATATTTTTGAGCAACTTAAAAAATAGGCAAGATGAATTTTCTTTGTTTTGCTTTATTTCACTTATAGACAATAATAGTTCCTTACCTCTATGACATCTTCCTTCATAGTTTTAAAATTTTTTTTATCTTGTCTTCAAAGTCTGACAGATTTACTTCAGCTGATTTTTTTTAATATTTATCTGAAGCTTCCTTTTTTTGTAATTTTGCCATATGTGAATACAGTTATTGAATTTCTTCTTACTATTTTCCTTTAGAGGTGATAAAATTTCTATACTTCTCTAAATTCTTTACAAGTCATAGATATACATACTCATATATACTTTAAAAAATGGTCAATTTACATATATGTATATATATGAACATTTCACACAATTATTATTTTTAGGGCATATGTAAAGAGGTGGTAGCATAGTCATTGGCCAATTTAGGAATCACAATCTATGTGGGGCTAATGTTGGCTTTGGGTGAATGTTAGATTACCAAAAAGGCAATTTCTCAAGGGTGCCAGTTCCCTTGTCAAGTGAGATTATTTTGATTCATACTCATGTGTTGAATTTAAGCCTCCTCCTTGAAGCCATATGGTTTGTTTTACTCCAGATAGATATTTTGGAAGAACTCAAATATTCTGAAATTGGATAGATATCCTCTAAAAGTTATGGTAACCTGAGGAACTGGTTTACTACAGAGCTTGCTGAATGTAACAGCCCGGATATAATACTTGTATAAACAGAGATGGGGCTGGTGGGAAAGAGCAGACTGGAAAACCTACAATTTTTCTGAGCAAACTATTCAATATTGAAAAAAATACATAATTTTGAATATCGGGCTGATCCTATAGTAGTACTATAGTAGAACTCACAAACACTTGCCAGTTATGAGGGTAATTTCAAGAGATACTTACTTTCAAGCTTCTCCCTTTATATTATGTCCACAGCATAATATTTTCTTTTTGTCTTTTTCCCCCCTCAAGGGGTGCTACATCCATTGTGTACAGATGCAAACAGAAGGGGACCCAGAAGCCTTATGCTCTCAAAGTATTAAAGAAAACAGTAAGTTTGTTTCATTATATAATAGCATCTCTAAGGGATTTGTGACCTGGAAAAGCCAGAAGCCCTGACTCAAAGAACAGAGTGTTTGTTCAAAGAGCTGCTCTATGCTGCTAACTGATTTGAATCTTGATTATGAATGTGCAGCCAAATGGACAACTGTCTGTTGGAAACTGTGACACTTTGAAAGTGAATGGATCTCAGGTTGGATGTAGCTGTACGGAAAAGTGTAGAAAGAGCTGGTAGGTGATCTTGCTTTGTCCTTCAGCAGTCTTTTGGGATAAACACACACACAAACTCCAATCATAGTTCATTGCACTAGAAAAACTGACTCTATAAGACTACCTAAATGAAACACAAATAGATGCATTTGTGAAAGGAGGCATCAGCTTTATTGGGTTTGCTTTAGTAAAGTCCAACTGTATTTGAAAAGTACTTTTGTTTTTGAACAAGAAGGAAAAATAATGTTTTCAGATTTCTTTTTTTTAATCTTCTGTTTGGGGCTGAGCTGAAGAGGCAAACACTTATTAAGATTATCCTATAGTGAGTAAGAAATGCAGCAGGTGAAAGTTCAAAAGTTGCCACCCCTGCATTCGAGAGAGTTATTGTCTTTGTAATGTCTTACTTGCACTTTCTATCCTGAGGTATTTTCCCCTTATAAAAACCACAAAAACACAGTGTATTCTTTTAGAATGCGTTCTTGTGTTTCCAAATTTTATGTGAACAAATATCTGAAATATATGTACTTATGAAAACCTAGTTCTAAAATGTTCTAAGGAGTGAAGTATCATAAATTTTGAATAATTCAAAATAAAAGCTCGTAAGCCTAAGAGACAGCTTAATATCACCAGGTGTTTATGTATTGTGTAACAGAGGAAAGTTTTAAACTCTGACACAATGAAGAGATAATAATATAGGGTTTTCAGTTCAGTAGAAGTGGAATGACATTTTGAAACAATCCATTAGCATTTAAAGCCATAGCAACCTAACAAAGACAGTTAATTTGGAGTGTGTAATGATTTAAATGGCAACTGTTACTAATAAACTCTATATTAATAGAGTCAGACAAGAACTTTATATTCTGAGTTATAAGTTTATCCAGGAAGTAGAGGACTCTTTTGATTGGTAAGGGTTGAAATTTTTCTTAAATCAAATTAACAAGTATTAAAAATTTTATGAAACAATTTCCTGTTAAAGGCCTATTTCTTATGAAAACTAATTGGCATATTTTAAATACAATGAGCAGTAATTACACCCCAAGAATGTTATTAACAGAGTTTATATTCTCTTTTGCTGTTTAAAAGAAATCATCAGTATAATTTGTGTTTTGTTTTTCATAGTTGAAGAAATTTTAAAGAGGAATAGCTATATAAATGTGTAGAAAATTAACTATTCAGGAGTGATTTGTGACTGTGTTGAGTCCTATACAACAAAGGACTGATTTAGAAATAAATGATTGGTTTATGTCAGAAATCTTTGGATGAATTGGAATAAGAGATAGGTGAAAATATTTGGCAGGTTTGTAACTCTTATTCACTGCGAAGTAAATTTTCAGTTTGCCCTTGCTGTCTCTGTTGTGGAAACATTCCTTAGAAGACCGCCAGGGACAGAATGTATAGGAGCCAAGTGGAGGATGAAACTAAAGGGAAGAGCTGTAAGGAAGATGTTATAGACAGAGTTACTGTTGTGCCAAATGGAATGAGAGAAAATCCCCTGGTGAAACCTTAGCTTTGAATGTGAGTTAGAATTCTGTCTCACAGAATAAGCTATGCACAGTGACATGTAAACAAGAGAAATCACAGGTGATACCTCAAAGACCAATTGCCTGCAGTGTTTAATTCCATATAGGTCAAATAGACAGAAACTTCTTTATCTAAATGAAATGAATGACATTGAAGAATCTATTTATAGAGGAAAATAATGCAGGCAAGATATTTTCCTAATGTATTCATTCGGTAAGGATCTGCTCTTGAAGGAAAGCAGGTTTGAGAAAACTTGAATTATTTTTGTAATCTACCTATTAGATTGAACCACATAAAATTACCTCTTAAACTATTTTTGGCCTACAAAAAAGGGAATTTTATATGATCATACTACTTTATAGAACAATTCTTCCAATTCTTAACTTGTGATAAACTAAAATCTAAAAGGTCTGAAATATTACTATAGCACTATGTCATCTATCACTGTCAGTCTGTGTATTTATATATCAGTCATCTATGTGCAGGAGTTTCCTAGAACTGACATAATAAATTGCCATAAACTGGGGGATTTTAGATAACAGAAATTTATTCTTAAATTTCTAGAGGCTAAATTCTGAAATAAAGGTATAAGCAGGGTTGGTTCACTCTTGAGGGCTGACCAAGAAAATTCTTTCATGCCTCTCTCCAAGCTTCTGGTAGCAGCCAGCAATGCTTCACACTTCTTGACTTACAGATGTATCACTGTGTAAGACACACAGCCATTAAATGAAGGGCTTTTTCGATTGTATTTTCCACATTGTATTAAAGATTCTTATACTGAAGATGTCATCAAATCTCTAGGAGTGTCATCCATACTCTCCTCCTGAGAAAAAGGGGTCTGTTTTATAACTTGTATTTTCAAACAGTTATGAAGTGAGAGGCAAATTCATTTTTGTTGCATATAAATAATCATTACTTGCCTTGCAGTTATTAGTGGAACTTTGACTGTAAACTTTATAAAACATGAATCAGGAGTAAAGGATAAAATTATTCTTTTTCGTGCATGAGTCCCTTATCTCTCCTTTATGTGATATTTAGAAGAAATTGAAGTAGAGTGGGAAGATTGACTAACCTTCTTCCTCAGGTTGAAGAATTTAGGGCTTTAAAGAACTCTGACAGACAAAGCTGGTGAGACAACCAATTCATTTACAATATGAAGCATTTTTAGTGATGTCCCACAACTTTCAAATATGCTGAACTACTTACAAAAGGAAAAGAAAAAAACAGATTCAGAAAGGTATCAAAATTTAAGAGATTAAGCAGATTTGAACAGGTTAAGCAAATTTTGAGCAAAGTCAGCCTGGACAGAATTTTGCTGAGCTAAATGGAAAATTACCACTTTTAAAGAATGGAGTGGTGGAAATGGGTCATTATTTAGGAGTAATTCACCTTAGGAGGAATCTAAATGATTGCATGTCAGCTCCTATCAAGATGGCTCATTTTCAAGAACTGATTAAATTTAAGAAAATAATGCTCAACAATCACTTATGGTGTCTTTGGAGTTTTGGAGACAAAATACTTGAATTCTAGAAATCAGATGAAATTTCTGGCAGTGTGACTCAGCTTTGGAAAAGATTACATTCAGCTTACTGTAAAATCTGTGCCCTTTCATGAGTGACGAATCCAGTGATGAATGAACCCAGTAATGAATCTAAGACAAACTCAGTGTGTATATTCAGAACTTAACGTGAGATTCAATCACAGAATGTGAATTCAGAATATATAGGTATTCTTATTGTGCTTAAGAATGGCCGTGCAGTTGTGGGGTGAGGTCTTGGGCCCTAAACTGAGTTCAGATCAGGGTCACTTCTGCTCCTTATTATGTGTGTAACTTTACAGATTATTGAATACTTCTGTGTAAAGTGTCCTTAAAACACCTGGCTCATGGTAGGCTAATGAAGACTGAAATGAGATAATTTATATAAACATTTCTCAGCAAATAGGAAGCCTTTAATAAATATGAACATTTTTCTTATTATTAACTGTAATGGTTGATACAGATATTTTATAATAATGCTGTTCATTCTGTATAGTTAATATTTTTCTGAGCTTGATTAAAAAAAAATGAGCAGTGCCAGACAGATTGTGCACATCTGCATGAACAAAATTAATTCTGTTTTTGAGTGCTTTAAAATTCTGCTAAGAATGGGTAAATATTTTACTATTGTCATCAGTAAAATGTAATGTGGCATAAAATAAAGATTTCTGTTCGTATGACCCTCTACTTAAAAGCTGGATGCCTGTGATTCCTAGATTCAGAATGCTTTCAACTTTACAAATCTTCTAATTCTTATTGTTGGAGCAATGTGACTGGATCCACAATGCAGATACTGTTTCAGGTCTAAATTTCATCAGATTTTAGTGACTACAGTATAAAGTTACCTTTAAATTTCTGGTACGTTTTCTCTTGAATAACTTAATTAGCATTTACATAGTAATTGCCCTTAAAATCGCCTCAATTACTTGAAGAATCATACTTTCTGATTTGCTAATCATGTTATGAGTTGGTTTAGAACTTCCATTAATGTCTACTAGTTTTTTCTTATAGTCTTATGTGCTAGAATTTGTGTACAGAACTCTGGTGTTGCAGGAGAATTTAAGTAGTCTTGTTATAGAGTATGCACAAGCCTGTTTCCAAATTCTTGGTGGGTGACTCTCCATGACCTCTCCCTCAGATATTTTCAGGTTCATCTGTTGTAAAATAAATAATGTTATTTAGAATATTAGGTAAACTGAGGATCATCTGTTCTTGTCTCTTCTTGCTTAAGCTTTGGAAACATAGGCGACTTCCTGGGAACCATTCATTTTCCAATTGCTATGATGTATATGAGATAGCTAATCAGCTTCAATTGAAGACATGCATTTAGTAAACATTTCTATAGCAACTTTTAACCACTCATGGGTATGCTTTAGAAGTTCAGTCAAGGTCACATTTGGTCAGTGATGTTAAGAAGAATAACAAATCACTAGCTCAAATGGCTTTTTGGACCCAACTGAGGTCTCCGAACACATTAAGGAAAGTAGCTGGCAGATAAGGAGCCATGTCAAGTGAAGTGGAACTTCTTCAAGCATTCTGTCAGTTGAAGCCTATTGATTTTTATAGGGACTATTAAGCTAGGTTTCCTGGAATGGAACAGAGATATTTCTATTCAGATTGTGACAAGTATTTGTCCACAAGAGAAAAAATGATACTTATATAGGATGTTGAACTTGGTCTTATTTGTATGCTTTACCATTAAAGATCTCCTTTGAAGTCTGAACATTCTTGTAGAGAATTAGTGATACTTTTTGTTAGAAGTGTTGCTGAAATCTGTCACAATTTCAAATTCAGCTTGCTAATTCATCCTCATTAAATTCATCTCTCAGTTTTTTTTTAATTCTCTTTAATAAATACCATAATTCAGAGGCAAGTTTAAATAAGAGGGAAAGGACAAAGATCTTGTGTTGTTGCCCAAAAGCTGAAAATACTTTGTCATCTACTCAAGTAATCACATATACACGTCTTGTACTTTTATAAACAATGGATCATTGGATCTAAAATTATCTTTATCCTTTACATGCAGTCTATGGAAGAGAAAAAGAAGACATACAACTAACCCAAAGTAGAGGAAATTTTGGAGAAAGAGTTTAGGCTACCATGATTTGGGAGAAAGAGACTGGAAACCTTTCAGTGGGCTGAGTAGGAAAGGCCTTGCACCAAAAAGCAGTCTTGGGCAGTGGAGTGCTTGGCACTGGGAAGTTGAGAGGGACCCTTGGGCAGATAAGAACTATAATCTTATGTTAACAGGGAAAAATGTTTCAATAAATTTTTATTTATTTATTTATTTATGCACCAAGTTGAATGATGTTCAAAGCTGCATCCATCCAGGCAGAATACAAAGATGACAGGAGAGAAAGAAGGCTAAATAAAAGATCAAGTCATGGGACTCTAAAACCCTTAACTTACTGAAAGAGAATAAATGAATGAGTGTGTGCAGAGGACTTTATTCAAAAATATTCAAATAATTTTTAGCATTGAATTAGCTTTCAGCTGTTTTTTTTCTTTATGTAAGCACTCAAATCACCATATGCTATTTCAGTTGTTCTAGTAGCAAAGGAGCATTATGCCAATAAGAATGGAGCTTATTAAGCACTATTTAGTAACCCCTTTCACATGTCAACACAACGTGCTCCAAAAGGGTGCTTTTCTTATGAGAGTTTTATATAAAGTACACTTTCAAAATACAAAATAATAGGTAGAATTTGAACTCACTGAATTGAGAATTTGACTACTGAATCTGCAAATCTGGACCCTTTCTACTTATGTCAGCAAGGTTGTGACAGAGCAAAAGGCAAACAAAACAACAACAAAAGAAAAAAGTTAGTAATGACCATGGCCTTTGTGATTTAGGGCTAAAATTACATATTGGTTCCTGGATGGAAAATGCCTTTATTGACACACAGGCACTGAGAAGATGGGTTTAGCTTCTAAGTAAAAATATAAAGCCAGTGTAAATCATATTCCTTATATGCAGAGAATGCAAGCATCATATTTCTTTTCCACATTCTTTTAAAACCTTACGTAAGGACTCTCAGCAATAATATCCACTGAATAAAAGACTAACTGGGGAATGTGTAACATGCAAACTGTATACTTTGCTTGTGTCTCTCTTCATTCTTCTTTGTCTCCTGGTGGATGTGATGAAGTGATGGCCAGGAAGGGCTGTGTGGATAAATTTCCGATTTCCTTGTTGCTGCAAGTTTCACTATCATGGGGAAAATTCACTTGAGCTTACTCATACTTATCACTGCTCCAAAAGTCTGAAAAAAATGTTATCAAATGGGTGATTACATCTTCAGCATTTCCCTCCTGACGACTCCAGGCTGTCACTGGGAAAATTTTGAGGTCAGAATAGACTAGAAGTGTATTAGGTATTAGGGTACATTTGGGTTTCATGATCAGTCCCAAGGTGTGACATACATAGTACAGTACTATAAGGCATGAGTGATGTCATTTTTGATAAAACAGATCCAAGAATGCCACCCTCATCTTTTAAATTCTAATCTATTTATATAAATATCCTAATTGAACCACCACAATTACATTTGTAAAAACATTTTGAAGTATCCTCTCTTTTCTATGAAAATTAAAATTTCTTCTGATATGGGTATCACTGTAAATCTCAGGGGAAAATATTTAACATTTCCTGACAAAAAAATCTTTGTTTTTTTTCTATTTTATATGTCTTATAGTTTAAAAAGCTCTCTTTATAGTAAATATTCAGTCTTAAGTTCAGTTCTTTCTCATATCTATTCCTCCTTTACTCTGATCTCTCCATTCTGGCCTTTGTGTTTAAAAGGAACTGAAGTAACCCATAGAACATGGTGTCCATGTAAGGATGAAATGGTGAGTTGTCAGAATATTGTCCAAGTATGACGGCCCTGGCGCCAGGTGCTCACCAAACTAGATGAGCGCACCAGCCAATATGGACAGCTGGGGACACAACGTGGGGTTTACCAGCAGTCCGAAGAAGGCTAATATATACCTGTCAGATGTTCAAAGACCAAATCAAGGTCACAAAATAAGATACAAACTCAGGATATGGGCTACATGCCTGTTATGATCCTAACAGCTCTGGAAAATTTCATGGAGCAATATGCAAGCAATAGCATGGAGTATGTGTAGTATATTTACCTAAGCATTAATAAATAAGACTTAAACTCTGAATCATTTAGTCCAGAAAAGACTTCAGGGCACATGGATGGGAGTATATTGAGAATGCCACATTGTTGTACAGAAAAGACATTGAGAAAGACTGAAAACTGCACACTACATTTTCTGATTTCTGGAAGCATTTGAACTTGTAAGGAAAAGTGAACCCTTGAGTTCACTAATGTTAAGATGCAACCTTAGTATAAGGGAGGCAAATCCAGACTTCCACATCCATGAAAATGGACATGGATTAACATCAACAATGGATTTTTTTCAAATTTATATCATTGATATCTTCATCATCTCTTTCCAGTTCCAACCCCAGATTATATTACTTTTGGAGTCATTTAAAAGAGTCTCTCCCCCCATAATTCATTCCTTTTATTTTTTCAAAGGAAGATTTATCGTCTTTAAGGAAATTAATGAAGGTATTTGGAAGTCTTAATTATCTTAGAAATAAAAGCAAGGAGCTAAAGCTTCTTTGAAGAATATCCTGGTTTTCCCTATTCAGAGCTATCCTCAGTAAGGGTTTCAACCCCAAGATGTAATTGATGAGGCAAAAATGCTAATATTCCTAGGGGAATTTTTTTTTATTTAAAAAATTGTTTGCTTCAGATTTTTATATGGATATAGTATATTTATATCTATTTTAAATAATTTTCTTTTTTGTAAATGTTTACTTTCTTTTTTCAGGTGTAGTCCCCATAGAATTCTCACCACCAGTTCACCCATGCACCATCACCATAGACCTTTGCATTCTTCCTGCCCTTGTTTTGTTATTTGACAGATTATAGTCATCAGCTTTTTAAAACATTTAAATACATAATTTTACAATTAATACTGACAGTTTTAATATCAAAGGGATTTTTCAGAGCCTCTGAGAATACACAATGTTCTATTTCTCATTTCAAATGGTTTGGGAATTGTGCAACTGAGTCATTGCTGTCCAACTGAGGAAAAACAAAATTAAAGCTAGACTCTTTTTCATGTAATTTTGGTAATTTTCAAAACACTTAAGAAGTACTACCTTGACCATGTAAAAATTGCTAAGAGACAGTAAAAAGAAATTATGTGATTTGTTACATTTCTATTAGAATCTGAATGTCTACAGGATGTGACTGACACCCAGTCCTGCAGTAACTCAGATGTGATGTAGATGGTCAATGGTAATTATTAATAAAGGTAAGAAATGGTGGTAACCTACCTGGAGCTTTACCATTATAATACAGATTAAATCCCAGTCTTCAAAAAAAGTGAAGGATGGCCTCAAACAGGCATCAGTCACCTTCTTTGATTACCAGCAAATTACCAGCAAATAATACAAATATATTTGTAGTAGATATAGTTTAGTGTTTTGATGAAGTTGTCTTCCACTTTTAGGAAAAAAGGGTAAGTAAGATCAATTTCCATGTTTATTAGACATTTTCTTACTAATCTTGGAACATGCTCATAAATCCCAATATTTCTGAATATAGGTTGTTGCAATTGTATTAGTTTTTATGGGAAGAATAGAAATTGGAAATAGAATACTAGAATATTTATTTTTACAAATCCTCTCATGAAAGGTATTGAAGAACTCTTCTGGGCCAGGAAATTTCACATATATTTTCATTTATTTCCTTTTATAATAATACTTGAGATAGCAATTATATCCTCATTTTATTTATGAAGAAATAGAATTTTCAACTTTCATCAAGGATAAGTGACTTTATAAAGAGTTCTAAGTAACAGAGCCAGCTTTCAAATTACATTTAAAAAGCACAATCAGGACTTACATACAGAATGTTTTGTATTGTTAACAAATTGTATAAAACCATAAGTGTCTGGCTGTAAGTATAGCCATTTGATGATACCAGAACAGTAGGAGATCATTTTACATTATGCTTTTGAATATTAGCTACCATATGACTTTATGGTATTTTAGTGAAATTTGTAAGAAACAAAATTAAATTTCCATATGTTAATGTGTAAATAAATATGTATAGTTTAAAAAACTGAAAGAAAATAAATCAAGATGCTAAGAATAGTTATGTTATAGTGGTGACTATGTTCCTCACCCTTAGTTTTTATATTTCACATTTCATATAATGCAGCTATGATATTGCTATTTAAAAAAAATTACAGGAGTAGTTTATTATAATCAAGCCCTGACAACCAAACCTGAAAAGATAATTTAGGATACTTATATTTTATTCATTTTTTATTGATGCAAAATTGTTTTAAAATGATGTTTTTGAAGTTTAGAGGTAAAAGTTCTCCTCTTCTGGCTGTTGTTACCACACCATACCCACAACAAAAACCTCAGTGTTCTTCAGTCATACTCCAGTGTGTATCTTCATCACTTTGTCCTCTCTTCCTCCCCTCTGCCTCCTCCTACAGTGGCCTGTTTCTACAGTCGGATTTCTAGGATTTGTTGCTGGTTTGCTTTTCCTGATCCTTTATTTGTTTCTCTAAGTTCCACTATATACCATCTGGTAATTATCTTTCTTCTTCTGACTTATTTTGCTTATCATAAACCCCTTCAGTTCCTTCCGTGCTGTCATAAGTGCAAGAGTTTAACTTTTTAATGGCTGAGTAGTATTCCACTATATATATATATATATCCACCTCTTGTAATCTAGTCATCTATTTTTTGGAATTTAGGTGATTTCCATAGCTTGACTATTGTAAATAGTTCTGCATTGAACATAGAACTGCATATTTCTCTTCAACTTAGTATTTTTCTATTTTGTGGTAGAGTCCTAGAAAAGAAATTGCTAAGTCATATGGTAGATAGATTTTAATATTTTGAGAAACCTCCAAACTACTATCCATAGAAGCTAAACTAGTCTACATTTCCACTAACGGTGCAGTAACATTCCACATCATCACCAACATTTGTTTCTGATCTTTTATATATAGCTCATTCTCACATGTGTGAGGTGGTCTCTAATTGTAGGATAGAAGGAACACACTTTTACATAATAAAATCCATATATTACAAACCCACAGCCAATATTATTCTCATGGTGAAAAGTTGAAAGCTTTTCCTTTAAAATCAGGAACAAGACAAAGATGTTCACTCTCCCCATTTGCTCTTCTGTCAAAAATAAGTTGTCCATATATGTGTGGCTTTTTTTCTGGGTTTTCTGTTTGATTCCATTGAGCAAAATTTTACACCCCATACAACTGATAAGGGACTGATCACAAAGATGTACAAAGAACTCACAGGATTCAACAAAAACTGCTTTTTAACATAATACTGGAAATCCTAGACAGAGCTGTAATACAAGAGAAAAACAAGGAATCTAAGTGATGGGGCGGGGGAGAGGGGGAAGTAAAACTATCACTATTTGCAGATGATATAAATAATATACATAGAAAATCCTAAAAACTCCACAGAAAAACTAATTAAAATAATAAATCAGTTTAATAAAGTAGCAAGATACAAAATCAACTCACAAAATCAGTAGTCTTCCTATATGCAAACAATCAGTCTGAAGAAGAAATTAACCATATCATTTACAATTAAAATAAAAAAAATTTAAGTAATTGGGACTAAACCTAACAAAGGATCTGAGTGACCTAGACAAAGAAAATTATAAAGCATTGTTAAAAGAAATATAAGAAAACACAACAAAATGGAAAGACATCCCCTGCTCATGGTTTGGAAGAGTTAATATTGAAATGGCCATCCTACCAAAAGCAAATTACAGATTCAATACAATCCCAATAAAAATATCAATGATATTTTTCAAAAAAATAGAATAAATATTGATGAAATTCATATGGAGCCACACACACACACAAAACCCCTCAAATAGCCAGAGCTCCCCTTACTAAAAAGGAGAATGAAGCAATCACAAATTATACTACAAAGCCATAATAATTAAAAAAGTGTGGTACTGGAACAAAAATAGACACATGGACCAATGGAATCAAACAGAAAACCCAGAAAAAAAGCCACACATATACGAACAACTTATTTTTGACAGAAGAGAATAGAACATGCAATGCAACAAGGGAATTTTGTTTAATAAATGTTGCGGTGAAAACTGGACCCCAACATTCACACCATGAACACATGCATACCATATACAAAAACCAACTCAAAATGGATAAAATAATTAAACATAAGATCTAAAACCATAAAATATATAGAAGAAAATAAAGCCAAGACAGTACATAACATACATCTCACTAACATCTTTAAAGACTCTATAGATGAAATCAGTGGCCTCTTTGGAGAAGGCATTGATTGAAGCTGTACTTACTACTAGCTACTAACAGGATAAGTATAATAGATTAGAAAAGTAGCTAGTAGTACGGCTTCAATGTTTTCTCCAAAGAGGCCACTGATTTCATCTATAGAATTCATTTTGGAGGATTGCTTGGGATATAGTTAGATAATGCACTGACGAATATATGGGAGGGAGACTAGTGGAGAAAGATTGCAGAAAGACTTTCTGTGAAGGGGAGCATAAATAGGAAGAGGACTGAGACTAAGAAATGCTTTTAATAATATGAGACATTAAAGCATGATTACCCCATCTATTCTATATGAAAGAAATGTGAGAAAGAGGCACATAAAGATAGAAAAGGGTATTTTTTTTCTACTTTATTTATTGTGTTCTCTTCCTCTTTTGTCTTCCTGTTAAGCCAAACCTATTTTCAGGGAGAGCCTGGCATGAACCGTATCTCTTACATGAACTTTGTCAATTTGTTATCTCCTCCAGGAATATTTTAAGCCAGTTTCATTTAAGCCTGTTACCTGTGTAAGAATTTCTGGCATCTGTGAACAGAAGGAATTCTATTTTGTATTGCATTGTTCTGAACCTATCTGATTTAAGAGGTTTCAGGTTCTAAAACAAACCTTTTCTATTCTGGCTGAGCTTCTCAGAGTCATTTTTGTCTTGCCTAAACTCTAATACAAACTTGGGTTCTTCCTCCACAGGAAAACTCTGTTTTTCTCTTTTGCCCTTCCCATGTCTTTGTCTGCAGGGAGTAGGTGACTATTAACAGAACTATGAAAAAATACTGAGTTTCACAATTTTCAAAATCAAGGTTGTTTTAAATAGTATATTAGTTTTATCTTCCCATACTGATCACAACAAGATTGATGTTATGCTAGTCAATTTTAAATTGCATACTAGGTGTCCTTCAATATCTTTTTCCATCCCATCCACCGTATCCAATGCTAGTCACAGTCCCTGCACTGAACCATCACCTCCACTCTGCTCCTGTCCTCTCAGTCCTTCTGGTTTGAGTCTAAACTTACATGGAAATAACTGGGAGAAAAACATTCCAGACAAATACTACCTAGTACAAGGCGGCTTCTTCAGAGGTTGGCTAGTTCAGAGAGCTGGAGTAAAAGCGCTATTCAGTGCAGTGGACAGGGTGAAGATGTTACTGAATCTCTCTGAAACTGCACCTCTTCAATCCTCACCATCTCAATACATGACAGTTTTATGCTTCCTATGTCTCAGATCCAAAAACTTGCATTAAACCTTTACATTTCTTTTATAGTCCAGAGACAGTTCATCTCCAAACACAAGACTCTTCTTTAATAATATCTATCTGCTGCTCTCTTCCTTCATTACTGCCACTGGCACAAAAACTCCATCATCTCTCACTGGGATAACTGCCATAATCTCCAATACATTCTCCTTTCTAATATTCTTCACATCATCCTTACCCTTAAAAGAGTGTAAGGGCCTCCCTGGTGGCGCAGTGGGTTAAGCAGCGCGCTATGAAGCAAACCGCAGCCACTGCCGCAGGAGTTCGATCCCTGCTGCCAGCCAGGGAGGGGACCCACATGGCACAGCAGACCTCTCCTGCTGTGCCTGCTGCTTCCCTCAGCAGTGTGTTTCAGTCAGTCTGCCTGTTCTGCTCCCCACTCTGTCTGGTGAATCCTCTCACCTCTCTCGACTCTGGCCTGTACCCCAGCTCTTGTATGCATCAATAAATAAATATTAAAAAAAAAGAGTGTATCCTTTTAAAACTTAGCTATATTCATGTCATTTCTCAAAAAAAAAATTCCAATTTTGTCTAACCTCTGATACTAAAATACTAAGTCCTATCAGTCACCATTATTTTTCTTCATGCAGTTCCTTATTTTAAAGATTCTCTGACAGTATTTACTACCTTCCTTCTCTGTCACTTTGCTCAATTTAAACTGGTCTCTCTAATGGCATTCAACTTTTCCAAGTCCCACTCATAGCTGAGGGTATTTGTAGTTGCTCTTTCTTTTTATGAAATACTCCTCTCTCAGATACAAATGACAGTGTCATTAGAGAGAGTTATTTCCTGATCACTCATGTCAAATAGCATCATTAACCAGCCTACTTGTTTAATTTTTATTTCCCCTCCTTAGTATTTATCAACTCTAGAACTTTTATTATTATTTTTCATTGTTCATTTTCTGTTTTCACAAGAACATAAGCTTCGTAGAGTATAAACTTCTCAGCGAGTTGATCTATTTTGTTTACTTCTATATTCTTATGCCTAGAATATGTATGTACATATGTAATAAATGAATGAAAATAATTGAATATATGTATATGCATATATATGTATATATTGTAAGATTGGGTGATGAGAAAAAAGGGAATGTTCTCTTTGGATTGTTTAACCTTTATTATTGAATAGACACAGGCAATTAGACACTTGCAAATAAGCAAGTGAAGAGAGGAGGAAGTATTGGAGGTTTGAGGGAGAAATATAAAAATGTTCTATTGTAGAACATTGTGAGGGGTCCTTGAAATTTGGAGTCATAAATTTAAAAATTGATCAGTCAACATACTTGTACATTTTTTTCTAGTCACCTAATTTCAGTCATCGATATACACATAGAATGGACTTTAACTAAATTAAGGGTGTTGCCTGGCAAGTGCAAAAGAGGGCAACAAGAGCAAAAGAGTTCAGGAACTGTACAGTTCAGTGCTTATTACAATAGACCATGGGTTCTAAGCTAAGTAAGAACATAAAAGAGATAGAAAGATGAGAGTAGGATGCTTAGTAGATTAGAGAGTAGATTAGTATTTCTGAAGCAGTATAATTGATGGTAATAAGGCATACCATGTGGTCATGGGAATGCCTTACTAAGGAGTAGTAGAAGAAGAATTTGATGGAATTGACAAAATGATAAAGAAACCAAGGCAAATGTAGTAAATCAATCATCCATGTGAATACTAGAGTTGTTTGTAATAATGATAGGTACAATGGTTAAAAGCAATTTGCTAAAATATGCTAAATTCTTCACGATAGGGGTGGGGATTGATGAAGAGTTGGGAAGATGACTACAACAAGGATTGTTCCCAGATTATTTCTGCTGACAGCAGACATTTCAAAGCAGTTTGGATTTTGGAGATAAAAGGAAGGAGAAATAGTTTTAAAATAGCAATAAGGAATAAAAAGGACAACTACCCTCTTTCCTAGATCTATGATGCATTTCCTATTGGTACAAAACCAAGTGACTGATAAGACTAAAAAAAGTAAGGTAGATCAGATGTCCAGATTTTTTTCCTTTCGTTTGTGGAGATAAAGGAATAAACATGCTGCTTAAAACTTGTTACTGGCGATAACACCTTTCTGTAGGAAAACCTTGATTCTTTTGTCTGTATTTTATATTTCAGTTTTATATGCTCAAACAAAAGCTTTTTTAGTTTTAAAATGCTTGTAAGCTAAAGCTGTAGTTCTTGAATTTAACAAAGCTCCACTTGTCAAGTCTTTACACCATGCATGTTAGTGCTAACATATACTTGTTGATTTGTCAAAAGGCAGTATGTCAAAAGGGAACTGTGACAATTTAAAGACATTTTTTTCATTCAATGATTTATCCCTTAATTTATATTTTGTATTTCTCCACAAAGGATTTGAGGAGCATAGTTCTGTACCTCGCATCATATTCTCTAGTCATTGTTAAAAACAACAACAAAATAATACACCTAATATATTTTTAAAAATAGGTTTTAAATTCTTGCAAAGTAAATTATATGAGACTGAGTATGTCAGCTGCATCAGTAACCCCTGGCTAAGACCAACAGAAATCAAGTGCCACAACCCCTCCCTTCTTCTGCACTGCATTTACCATCTCTGTCTCTCATGTATCATTTCACAATGCAGAAACTGATTTTCCTTTTTTTTTTGTTAAGTCCTCATTACTTTCTTCCTCACATAGCTTTCAATCTTTCCTCCCTTTCCTCAATCTTCTCAACCCTAGTATAGCATTATATTTGTTGCATATCTTAGTGAAAGGTCAATATTTGATCAGCTATGTTCCGATGGTGGCACAATCTCTGATGTTACTCTAGAATTAACACCTCTTATCTTTTTTTTCTTCCTCTTATGGAGGCAGACAGCAAAGTGGAGAGCTCTTTCAATATTACGGAATCTTGATTTCCTTTGTGTCTTGAAACTATGAAATGTGCAGAATTTCATGACATTATTATGTATAATATGCAAAAGGCATGTTTTATTTTGGAAATATGTAAAATCATTAAAATTCTGTTTCAAAATGATTTTATGAGGACAAAAGGAAATATTTCTCTGAATAGTTAGTGTGCTTTAAGAGGAGGGACTAAAATAAGATTTTAAAGAAAAATCCCACGTATCCAAACTATTTGAGGATTATCCATTTTGTAGTGGCAACTAGAGAAAGGCATTCTTTTATTTGTCAGTTCTTGCATCAAAGCTTTTTCTGATTAACAGTAAAACACATTAAAGAAGGAGGACTTTGATCCCATTACTGTCAATTTGAATTACCTTGTGATAGATAAAACCCAAGGACACGCTGTCATTGAACAAAACTCTTATGGGTCTCTCAGGTTCCTTCCATTTGCCCATCTTCCAGACCAGAGAGGTCTGGATGTCTGCTGGCCAGTCCATGCAGCTTGGCCATGTGTACAACTAAAACACAGCTGAGATTCCTGGCTCTTTAAGTCTCTTCTGGATATGAATGACATATGACACCGTATGAGGAGGCACATAGCTTCAGTCATCATAAGTAACTGCCAATGAGGCTGGACATGTATGGGAAAGGTAACACTACAGGGTCAAATATTATCAATAGTAAACAGCAGGAAAGGATCCTGGGTAGGTAAATTTCTATTTCTTCCTCCTTTCCAAGAACTTTTCAAGGCATCGTGGCTGCTCAAGCTCCTTTGGAGAAGTGCCATGCCCCAACTGGATGCACCTGCCAATATGACTTGTTGTGTCTATGCAGCTCATTATTATTCCGAAACAAGTGTGCTTACGATGTTGTGTTATCTTTTACCTTATCATACATCCCTTTTACTCACCTTACTCCTTTGGGTTTGTACTTCCCAAATAAAAACCAGTTCCTTGCCTCACATTTGTGGTCTGAGGAATCTGGTCAAAATACATGCCTTAAGTTTGAATTTTAGTAATATAGCTTTAACAATTATAAATTCCCGGTAATATAAAGCTATTATTCTTCAAGGTGTTTTGTAGGTATCAAATGTGAGTTTTATGTGTTTCAATGTTGTTATAAAGTTGGTTTGTTAAAGTTACTGGTGGGTGCATCTCAAGGTACTAATTATGGTAGCACCTGGAAGCTAATTTCAAGTGTCAGTGATGACTGTTCAGATAGCTTCCCATGGGCTTTTATGGCTCGTGTGACAGTTATTTTCTAGGAAAATGTCACTCATTGTGAGAGACAGTGTCAGAATTCAGACAACCTCAGGACTTTCCTGGGCTTCACAAGAGATTAAAGGGCAGAATTGGTAGTGGGAAGGAAACACCAACTCCTGGAACAAGGGGAGAACTTGAAAGTTGTAAGATCATGTCAAGTGCATACCTGTGTGGCCTCCAAGATGACACCTTGGGAGTAACCAAAGCTGGAAATGAAGCTTTGAACTTCATTTAAGACAAGACAACTTATCGTCCTTTGCTAGTCTATCTGGAAAAGATTTTCTGACCTCAGTCTTGTCTTACTTGTGGCTTCCTAGTCACTTATTTGTCCATTTCCCTTTGGCTCACTTCTCCCTTTCAGCTCTACCCTCTGGTGATTTCCTTGATTGTCATCACTTTGACTTGTAGTCCATTTTCACCTCTCAATTTGCTCTTTGGATTGATGGTTTTTTATTGTCCCACTTCCCCCTAAGTTTCTTCTTTTATGATTCTTCTGTGCTTCATCTTTTCAACTTCTATTGAAATCACCACCTGTGCCCATTGAAATTGGGTTCCGACATTCAAAGGAAAAGAAAGAAGATTATTCACAGATTTATTTAATAGAATTATTACAAAAGTAATGTTCTTTTCTTTCTACTTTGTTCAAATGTGTAATGTTAAACTTTCTGGAATAGTGGTTCTAAAACATTTAGGCTTTGGAAGCTCTCTGTTCATTATTGAGCATCCTAAAGAGCTATACATATTTACTGCAACAGAGATTAAACAGACATTAAAAATATTTCAAAGAGTTTGTTTTGTTGTTTAATATTTTCATTAGAGAATAAAAATTAAATGAATGATTGTCATCATCTTGAAAATGTCTGGTTATTACCATTGAAATGTCATTGGCTTTCCCCTCAGGCCCACTCTTCCTTCTTTAGATGTGGTGTACAGGGTTGAAGTCACTCTTCACTTGAAGCATTCTTGTTAATGCCCACACAGCTCAGTAGACTTGCATATAGACCACTGTGCAAGTATTCTCTATGCATTGCTTTAGTGAATTTTATTGGGAGAGGAAACTCTAAAACCTTTCTCTCTAGGCTTCCCTAATGGCAAATAATGAAAACTGATAACTCAAGTAGAAAAGGAAATTTAGTGTCTCACTTAATGAGAAAGTTCAAAAGCCAAACTAGCTTATAATTACCGAATCGAGTGGAAAAACTGTGTGTGTCTTTATGTGTGTTGGTATCATTTTCAGTTTAGTGGTCTCTATATGGTATCACAAAAGGTAACTGGAGTGGCAGATTCTATTCTCTTTTGCTTCACACTTTCAGGGAAAAAGAGAATAACTCTTCTTGCTTATTTTAGAAAAGCTTCTGGGGAGGGTATTGGTATGACTTGAGGCTGAAGGGTATCTCCAACCTAATCATGCTTACTAGGAAACAGTTTTCTGATTGGTTAGGCCAGTCTACATGCTCACTTCTGTGTGAAAAAGGCAGTGATTGTGATCGATAATTCCACTGGGTTTTAAATAGGGATGTATCAAAGAAAGAAAGAGAAGGAAGAAGAATTGTTTGAAATGAACTTTTGTCTAAGTGGGGATGGGGATGACTTTGATAGAAGGAGCCATGCAAGAGCTCTAACAAGTTGTGACCCGATATTCATAACTAGTTCTACTTTTTTTTTTAAAAAAAATTATTTTTATTTGTTTATGCATACAAGAACTGGGGTATAGGCCAGAGGTGCAGGGTGTGAGAGGCAACACCAGAGGTAAGAGTGGGGAGCAGAACCAGCGATTCTACTGAAATACACTGTTGAGGGTAGCAGAGAATGAGACAAGAGAAGTCTGCTGTGCCATGTGGGTTAATTCCCTGGCATTGAACTCAGGCATTGAACTCAGGCATTGCATTAATAGTGCTGATATTTAACCTCTACATAACCATGGAGGCCCTGATTCTACTTTTTATAGAGAAAGGAAAGACATACAGTTGGAAAAAGGGAGCAGAGTTAGGAGATACTTGGAATAAAAAACTTAGGAATGATGATTACCTGATTAATCTAGCCGGTTATTGTTTCTGATTCTCTGCTAAAATGGGAATTTCTCTCAGTCTCTTTTATTTTGCTTTTTAGGTGGACAAAAAAATTGTAAGAACTGAGATAGGAGTTCTTCTTCGCCTCTCACATCCAAATATTGTAAGTGGTTTTTAACCTATTTCAAATAATCTCCAAATTATAGCATGGGAATTTTGTTCTTTATTGTCCATCCTGAGTAGAGGATGATGAGAAGGGGAATCTTCTATCACCAGTAGTCATGATGGCTTAGCTCTCATCCTTATCACATTTTTAAAATTATTTAGCTGAATAAAGATTAAAATAACATTCCTTGAAAGAATTTCAACATAAAGCAGCAATGTATGCCATTTTTATTTTATGTATAAAATGATACCTTAAATATGGAGAATTTTGTTTTGTTCCAATAATTCACTGACTTTTTCTTATTAGTGTATGATTATCTTAGAAATATCCATTGCTGAAAAAGCCTGTAAAGAAAATGCAAAATCATTTCAGTCTTCTTTGGTAGAGTATATAATTCAGAAACAATGTGAAATGTCAAATAAATGATTTATCTGAATGGGAAAAATAAAATGTCCTAAGAACCTCTGCATTAGGCTATATCCAGACAAAGGCACTGAGGAAAAGGTCTGCTGAATAGCTTTCTTGGCCCAGTGAAGTGAAAAGAATAATATTATTTTCCAGGCCATAACTTGTTTTTCTGTTTTTTTTTAATCAAGTCATCTACTTAATATAAATGTTTTAATTTTTGAGAAAGTTGTGGTGTTCAAGAGAATGACCTACCATGTTTGGGCTCACAGTGAAGTATAAAAGTTAGTATGTGAGTTAGTGATTCATTAAGTTATAGTAACAGAAAACTTGAATATGGTAGTCTAAACAAGTATATTTCTTACATCATCAAAATGCAGAGGGGAGGTAGTTGCTAAAATTGTTTCAGCTCCCCAGAGACATCTCTCATCTATTTGTTCTACCATCCTAATGCATTGAGACCTGCAGAGTCTGATGAAAAGAGTAAAAAAAATTTCCAGAATTTTCAGCTGCAGCAGAATTCTCTTCTAATTTTAATGTGCAGAGCTGATGACAACATCATCCATAACTTCTTGGAGGCTGGGAAGCTGGGACACAAGTTTGTCATAAGGGTCTTAGATCAACCATGATGCACAATTCAAGGCAAGGGACATTACGTCCTTGGACAAATTCAGAATTCTGCTTATAATCAGTAGGGGAGAAAAGACTTGAGTAGGAAATAAACAAAATTTGCCAGATCCAATCAGTTCTTTACGTTATTCATCTTTTTTTCCTTCCAAACAGAAGCCATTGTGGAATTTTACACAAATGTAGGACAAGTCTAGTCTCTAGATTTTCAGATGTAGTGAGGAAAATATCTAAAATTGAATGCGTTATCTGAGATTGAGGAAAATCCTGTCTTGGTCAATCAAATCACCAGCACTACTATTTTTCTGAGGAGCCCTTTATCCACCAACAATTTTTTAACTGTCTTTGCTATATACACAGATTTTAATCTGGTCCTGTTGTGATTCAGATTTCAAATTGCAAGTTCCTTTCCAGAGAAAGAGGCATTTGCATCTCTAGAAACAAGATGCCCTCAAATATTTTAGGATTTTTTTTTGGTTGGTCGCATTTATTTATTGATCCTGGAACAACTCAGAAATTAAAATGCTTGACAAAATGTAGGCAGTGTTTTCAAGGCAAATATTTTTCAACTGTTGAAAAGAAAAATATAAGTTTAAAAAGATATTTAAGGAAATATGAGGTAAATGATAAAAACAACCAGAGGGACAAATGACTACCTGGTCTGGAATGAGGAATCATTAATGATCCAACATATTAGTGCAGATAGTGCTTTTTTTTACTATTTTCAAGAAAGATGAAAATAAGGAATTTGTGATACTCTTTTTTTATTTCCTTCTCCAGATAAAACTTAAAGAGATATTTGAAACCCCTACAGAAATCAGTCTGGTCCTAGAACTCGTCACAGGAGGAGAACTGTTTGATAGGTGAGTTGGTCTTGGAAATCAAACAACAGAAAAGGTTTGCTTCTAGTCACCAGAAAAGAATCGGGAAATTTCTCTTGAATTTTTAAAAAAATATTATATCATACTACTTGATAAAATTCTACTAAAACAAATTTCAAAAAGTGTGTGGAATAGGAGACATTTATAAGATACAAGTAGATTAAAAATTGGGGATGCTAAATGTGTACAAAGAGAAACACTGTAATATCTGAGAACTCTTGAGAACATTTACTTCCCCAATGAGAAACAGAGTGGCTAATGTCATAGTCAATTTAAAATAAATTGAAAGATTTGTCAGAATAATTTTTGAAGAAATAGAAATGAAAATTATAGAAAGTTAAACAACTACTCCAATTGCATTCTCTAGATGATTCAACAGTACATAAAATCCATATTCACTAAATGATTATTTTTAAGCTACGATACACCTTTTTAGGCTATCTAAAGCATTCCAGGTTGCAGAATAAAGTATGTTCTATTATAGACAATTAAGGTCATTATGGTCAATTTTGCTTGTCAGTTTTTTATGTTCATCATTCCAATCAGAGGTTTGAAGATGGCAAGCGGGGAGAATGACTTAAATCTAGTAAACATAATGTAGAAAAACTGTCTGTACAAGGGACACAAGCTTTAAGCTTCTTTTGCCTTTCCACTTTCCCCATATTCTCAGGTGAATTAACTTTTGCCCTGATGAACTTTTGGGGCAGCATGTAGTAGCTAATTTAAAAAAATGGAGTTGGAAGATGACAAAGATGCTAAGTAGGTATATATTAGAAATGGTCAAAAAACTGCATTGATGTAAATGTTGTATTGGTTGAAGAATGGGTTAGAAAGAAGCATGCTCCAAGATAGTGGGGAACATTGATATAGATTGAGTCCATGGATCATAGAAAATGCTCAGTAAATATTTAGTGAATGAAAGAACAACCACTACAATGAATAGGGTGGAAAGAGAAAGATCTAACGGGGACAGATTTGAATGTGCTGGGAGAGGAAAACGTTTCCCTTTCTTTCCACTTCAACCACACCCGGTTAAATTTGCTGTGTCTTAAAGAGCTTCCAGATGGGTTGGAACAATTGTATATATCTTTAAAAGATGCATAATTTTATTCTAATGTATGTTAAGGTTTTCTTAGAACAGGTTAAACAAATGATCAGATATTAAAAATTGTACCATTTTCCTGTGTTCATTCTTTATAAATAAAACAACTAAAATAAGTAAGCATCAGTAACTTAAAGACATATTTTCCTTGTGGCAGTTGACTAATAGTTCTAAATCCTGACTTAGGAGACAAATATCTAGTCTAGAGTGATTTGCATAACTTCCCTTAACCTCAGAATCATTTTGACACAATTCTATGCTGCTAAAGGAACAGACTCTAATCTGCTATAAGGGTAGATTTGTCCCCAAATTGTTGTGTTCCCCTGTAATGTCTTTGGGCTTGCTATTTGAGTTTTGCTAAAATTTGATGATACAGTCTCCTTTCTGGACTCTTTGACTGGTTTTTATGGATATATTCCTTCTTTAAGTGGATTAACAAAGTCAGTTGTTTTTTAGAGCCTACTGGTTTGGAGTTATGAGGTCTTTCTAAGGAGATCTTACATAGTTTTTTCCCACTAAATACAGACTATCAGAGGTAAATATTATGTTCTTTTAATTGTAAACACTTGTGGACAGGAATAACACTGAAATTATCATCAAGTAATAGGACTTACTATTTACCTACTTCTATTTGTTTGAATTATTTTAGAATCCAGTGTATTTTCTTCTCTCCTTCGCAACCTTTTTTTCATGAAAGAATTCTAGTTCTCTTACAATCTAGTTGATGAGACTGAATTAATTCAGATTTAGATAAAAAAGAACAACTAAATGCTGTTCATAAATTCATTTACAAAGATAAATGGCTGAAATATTAAGATTTAACAGGGGACATTTAAAAAAATGGCAAACAGCCAGTAAAGCACTCAACTACTCTGAACTCTTAGTGGTCTTAGAAGATAGAATTTTTTCTCTCTAGATGTTGTTGTCCATATCATTGCCATAGCAAAATCAATTTGGATTCTCCATTAACTTTTTAATTCTACAGTTAATTTTAAAATTATATCAAACTGAATATGTATCCTGAATTATTTTCCCTGTATTGCTTTCTTTTTTTGAGAGTTAAAAAATTATAATATGGTCACTTTTTCCTGCACTAGGTGAAAACCAGATTTAATTCATTCCTGGTTTAATGATGATTCTAATATCTAATAAATGATTTAATTGAGAAACTGATAAAGAGATAATCATATTAGTCCATTATCATCAAAACGGTTGTGTTTAATTAGGGAAGGGCATATTCAATGGTGCTTCTAAGAATTCTAAGTGAAATCTAATGTATTATGAAGAATATAAATAAACTGCATGCTTGATTAAAATTTTTGGAGTAGTTTAGTGATTTTCTCATGCCCAGGAAAATAAAAAATAACTATAAAATGATGATATCATTGGGAAAAGAAAGCTCCAACTTTTGAAATAGAGAATGAACTTTCTGAGTGGATAAGATGTGAGGTGACTGGAAGGGATAATGCTAAGTAAAATGAGCCAGAAGGAGAAAAATAGCTTGTGGTTTCACTCATATGTAGAATATAGAGAAATAAAACAAAGAACCAGACAACACCAAGCCAAAAATAAATCCTAGAAATCTTATTGAAAATCTAAGGTTATCAGCGGGATAGGTAGAAGGTAGAGAAGAAAGAAGAGAGAATACAGTGGATGAGGATGGAGGACTGTGGGGCCCTTGGTGGTGGGTGTGGTGTGGTAGCATACACCTGAAGAAGTTGGAATCTATATTTCTGAATCATTTACAGTGTGAAACAATATTACCTTAATTTAAATATTGTGAAAAAAATTAAAATTAGGGAAGCATCCAGTGAAATACCTCAAAAGTGTCCTTTATATGTTGGGATCTTAAGTATTTTACAGTTAACTGTGGTCAGTATGATTATTTTGAGAAATTTTGTTTTTTTAAATATGTGCTACTAATTTAAGCATAAATTGTTGATGAGAGAGATAAATAACTTCATTATATATATCATTTTTCAAGTGCTTTTCTACGTAAAATATAATTTGTAACTTGTATATTAAGGAAGACTTGGAAATTGAAGCTTTATTTTGTTAGAGAACAATGAGAACTATAGTTTGTAAACTACCATACCATGAAATACTAAAAGTTAGTGTTCAGATTTTAAAGGTTTTTTTTTTTTAAAAAGACAACTAATTTAGCAATATTCTAAGTCTTATAGCCAAATTTAAAAAAATATTTTCCTCATGTTTGTCTAATTTCTGTATCAGAATACTTTCTGGATTTTTGAAATTGTCTTTTTTTTCCTATTTTCTTGTGTTTTTACTTACCTGCTTATGTTTATTTTTCCCCAATAGCATAATGCTTTGATTACTATAGTCTTGAAGAATAGTTTGAAGTCTGGGAGCATGATACCAGCATTCCTCTTCATTTTTGTCAATATTACTCTTGCTATTTAGGTTCTGTTTCTTGTTCCATGTAAATTTTAATAATGTTTTCTCTATTTCCTTGAAGAATTCTGTTGACACTCTGATAGAGAATGCATGGCTAAACCTCAGAAATATTATGTAGAGTTAAAAAAAAGCCAGACATAAGTGTGTACATATTGTATTACTCTATAGGCAATAAATTTCCAGAAGAGGGAAAATCCAAAGAGACAGCAAGCAAAACAGTGGTTGCCTAGGCTGGGGATTGGAGTGTGTTGGGAAAGGGAGAAGACTAAGAGATTTATTTTAGATTTGATAAGCTCTTTTTTCCCCTAGTATTGTTGAAGAAGAGAAATTTATCCCCTAACAATGACTGGGAAAAAATAAAGTAGGACACTTGGGGAAATAAGAGGTAAAATTTGCAAGTGGGAATTTGAGAACACACAAGGACAGGATAAGGACTTTCAAGGAGCCACTGAAGTTTGCTAAGGCAAGAAGTCAAGTTTTGTGTATTTGGAAAGTTGATCTGATATTTTATAATGTTGGCTAAATTTCTCCGTATCTTTCAAACAATTTTTTATATCATCTCTTTTTTACTTGCCTTTTACCTTACTTTTTGCTTTTCTTCTCTTTTTTCCTGAGTTCTTCTCCACATTTTATTCATTAATGTCTACATTTCCTAAAGATCATCCCACATTCTCTGAAGGTGAATTTGAAGCTCTCATGTGGCTTCACATTGGTGACTGCTGTCTCAGAGAGATGAAAATAGTATTTTCTACAGTCTGCTAGACATTTTCACCTACAAGTTTCATGCACACCTCTAAATCGATATTTCCTTAAATGAACTCAGCATCCTTCAGTAAACTCTCAATCTTGTTTCCTCTCCTTACCTCCATCAACTGATTTACCAACTGTACTAGTTAGAATTCATTTCTCCCTTTTCTCCTCACTTTCCCTGCCAGTCCCCATAATTTTTCTCTAAGCAGCTCTCAAAGCCATTCTCTCTCCTTTCACATTCTCATTGTTTTTCCTCTTTTCAGCCTTCACCTCCTCTTTGCCATCAAAATAGCCTCTTCAGAGGCATTAGTTTCAATCTCTCCCATATATACGTTTTTTTTTAAAGATTTATTTATTTATGCATACAAGCACTGGGGTACAGGCCAGAGGTGTGTGTGTGGGGGTGAGAGGATTCACCACAGAGAGCGGGGAGCAGAACAGGCAGATCAACAGAAGTACACTGCTGAGGGGAGCAGCGGGCACAGCTGCGCCATGTGGGTCCCCCGCCTGGTCAGCAGCAGGGATCCAACTCGTGCTGCAGTGGCTGCGGTTTGCTTCATAGTGTGTTGCTTAACCCACTGCGCCACCAGGGAGGCCCCATATATACTTTTGAAGCACAGATTTGACCAGGTCAGTCTAGCAAGATGGTCACTACTTCCAGTTTATGTCACTGCTTCTGTACATGACATACAAGGCAACCTACAGTCTAGTCTTGAGTTTCCATTCCAGTTTCACTACCACTTTATTCCCTTCTCACCACATATTAACCACAATACATTGGCTCCTAAAAGGGAAAATAAAAATGTGACAGAGACCCTAATATTATTTTTAATATGACAACCACCTTTCAAAAAATTGTGGTAGGGCTTGTAGAGACAAATACAATATCACCAGATTTAAAAATACATGGTATGTGAGGACTAAGTACATGAACAAATAAAGACAAGGGTCAGTTCACAAAACACGTGTCATAATATACTTTGTATTTTCTAGAGATTGGCCACAAATTTATTCTAAATATTGTTGTGGATGTGATATGTGTTGTAATTGGAGCATAAATACAATATTTGACACAAAATAAGGGATCTTATAAATGATTAGTGATTTGGGGAAAAAGTAAATCTTTTTTAAAGAAATGACATTCAGTAGATATAGGGTAGACGGTAAGGTCAAATGATGACCAAAAGTCGAGTATACTGGCAGGTATTGTATGTGACTTTATATATAAGACTTTAGTCTTATAGTTCCATTCTCTAGCTATGCTAGACTGGTGGCAAAATGTTGCAAGATAAATAGGCTCTCATAATTTGCAGATGAGAGAACTGGACTAGGTAGTTCTGTGATCTGATTTGGCCCCCTATATCTTTCACTGTCAAGTCCCTGGTCATTATTTTCCTATTTCTTTAGCTTTTACATTCAACAGGTGGGTAGTAAGTATCTTTAAAACTATTTGACTTTAAGCATATGAATTTAAGGCCCTTTTGGAAAATTCTTAGTAAAAATGCATAATAAAGACCATGATTCCATCAATGAAATAAGAAAATCAGTGAATAAAACTTTAAAAGTAGCAGATTTACAGAGGATACAATAGAATTCATTTTAAAACAATATTTTTAAATTTAAAAAAATTAATAGCACAATAATATGAGAGTCCTTAAGATTTGGTTACTAGGTGCTTGCTTCGATAATACATACACTAAAATTAGAAAAGTTTAGTTCCTGAAACTCCCTTTATTTAAGGCTTGTACCCAATGTCATTCAGTTCTTCTGTACACATTCTTATCAGACCAGTATCTTTCTCACATAAAATCTAATAATACCTCCATTTGAGAAAAAGCTGCCAATGTTGGAGAAAGTCATAAGGTTTCTAATCAAAGTGCCAGGAAGTCGGAGGGCCTCAGGACATGATCAGATTAGAGCTCTTCGGCTGCAGTGCCTATCTATGCTAACTGCCGAGATGAAGATGTGTTCAATTCAATTTGCAGCAATTAGTGTGACAGAACCAAATGCAGAAAAATCATGTTTTAAAGCAGATACATGGAGAGAAATGGGCATTGCCTGTGTTTTCTCATCCTGCAATTTTAAAATAATGATAAGGAAAACAGTCCTGACTGTGGGTAAGAGGTTCATGTGGCCAACACAGTAATAACAGAGGGGAAAGACACAGTCCTGGAGCAAGCAGACTGACGGAGTCTGGGGAACTGCAGTCTGGATCCAAGAAATAGACTGACTGCAATGGTGTCTCTGTCCCAATCTTCAGACATCTGCTAGGCACTTAAGAGTTGAGGCACATATGAGAACTGGAGCTCCAGGGGGTCTTTTCGATCAGTGTTGTGACCAAGAACTTTCGTTTTTAGTGAGATTTCTGGGCCACCCCTCATTGGGAAATCGAGCACCATAGTGGCAAACTGCATGGCCCTGAGTCTTGAATATGATGTTAAGATGTCAGTAGTATCTTAACTGCCTTTTCATTATTTTACAAAGCATGAAAAATAAATGAATTTAAATATTTTAAGAGAAATACAGGAATACATAAGCTTAAGCCAAAATTGTCCTATTGTTACTACTTTAAAACCCCTACAATGATTGAATATACTTCATTGCTTCTAAAATTGAAATTACGAATGTATTTTGCATAAAAGTATAATTTCTTGATGCTATCTTGATTATATTCTCTTGTTCCAATTTTCAATGACAATTTTTTTATAATCCCTGCTAAATTTTACATAAGAATTATTACATATTATGTCATGAAAGTATTCCACCGTGCTTAATTTGAAGCACTTTGATTCTGCTCAAAATAAATTTCTGAAGAGATTCAGTTTATTACACTAATATCCAAAAACTTTGTAACTGAGTATATTACTAAAGCCAGCAATGAGCTTTCCACTGTCAATCAGACTGTAAAATCAGAAAGTAATTATTTGACTATAGGAATCATGATCCTAGTCTCAACCAGGGGGCAGTCTCAAGGTGTATTCAAGTTTAAATAGTGTATTCAAGTAGGGAGGCAGTTTGAACTTAGATCATTTGTTTTTAGTCTTTCAATTGACTAGAATCTTCAGACAGAAGCTATGGCATGGGGCCTTTTGTAATAATCAGCAGATTATGTTGATTATGTAATAATTAAGAGGCTCCTATTTTTTTCCTAATCATCACTAAAAAGAGAATGAGAACTTGTTATACTGTGTAGTCATTGTTAAAGAGAAAACAGTGGGTTTCTATTCTTCCATATTTGCTAATAAAAAGAAAACAGTGACTTGTCAGGCTGTCTCAGTAACTCATACAGAATATTTAACATAGTTTTTAAAGATAAGGTGGTATCTGTTTGATTCAAAGTTGATTCCATACTACTTCTTGCATTTTGCTTAGGGAACACCTGCATAGATGTTCTGTCTCTGGACCCATGGCCTATGTACTTGGCGATAGATAGCACTTTCGAGTCTAATAACTAATGAGAAGTTACTACTCCAGTGATATTGAATTCCTGTGACAAAGAGTATAGCCAAAGGAATTGTGTAAATGTCTATATTTTAAATTTTTTCTTGTGTTCATTCGTCAATTGATATTGATTCCACAAACATTTATGACTGCTTATTCTGAATATAGCTTGAAGCTAATCTCTATGGGTGAGCAAAGCAACAATCTAGTAGGAAGGATACAAATTTTACCATAATGGCTTATAGAAGACATTTGTCAAGCTCACCTACTGTCTTCATGTGACCTAAATGAAGAGGAAAAGATCACAAGACTTCATTTTCCTTTGCTTGGTCACTAATATCTTCACTTATAATTTTAGCTCTAAGTTATAAACCTGCATTTGCAAATGGATAAGTTCATTGATATTGATCTTTCTAGCCAGCTATGCATGGCCTGTGTGCAGCTCAACTTATGAAATATTTAATATTGGATGTCTGAGATCCAGAAACCTAAGTCTATGACACTCTGATTAATAAATCATCTTGGAATAAAATTCCTTTTAGCATGAGGAACCTGGCACAGAAGCTGGCGAGAGCTGATGACAGGCCAGGTAATGGTGTCATAGTCACTGAGATGTGATGGGGAGGCGCCAAGATAGTTCTTTGTTCCCGGTTCAGTCTGAACTACAGACATTGTTTCTCATAACAGAATTCATAAATCTCTTCACTGTACAAATATAAAAAAACATGTATTACATCTATGATGATGTTTTTGTTAATAATTTCTTTATTCTCTCTGGTCTCATTTGAGGCAGGGCCCAAGTCTTATTATTCCTTATATATCCTGAAAGCACCTGACTTAGACAGTAAGAAATATTGATTCAATGTCATTAAAGCATCCTCACATTCTCTCACTGGAATTTTACTCTTTTTTCTTCTTTTTCCCTTGTCTCTAACCATATGCTTCTCTCATACACTTACCCCAACCACCCACAACTCCTATTCCCATATCCCTACAGGTAGAAAACCTATATACACCTTTCACATTTGAGCTAAGACACAGCTGTCTCTGGAATCATTTTCCCACATTGCATGACTCCCACAATAAATCACTTGTATTCTCTAGGGTTTCGTACATCTTTCTGTAATAACTCACAGATTTAGCATGCTATATTGCTAATGTCTGTCAACCTATACCAAAGTAAATCCCATGAGTGCAGAGGTCATATCTGATTCACTACACAGTGCTCAGCACATAATAATCATCCTATAATATTTATTGAATAAATGTATAGTTGCATATATCTGTTAGACTATATTCTCTCTTTTAATGGAATATTTTACTACTTTAACAAATATTATGGGAAAATAGTGAATATTTTATTAACTATTCTTATACCTACTACTCTTTGTGCTGTCATACCTGAAAACAGTTAGGAAGTAAATTCATTCTGCCATTCAGCCAGGCCCTCGACATTCACATTAGTACATGTTCTGAACATAGGTAAATAACCTTAAGTCGTACACAAATGAAAATGCACAAACACTATATTCATAATAAATCAAACTATTGAAAGGGAATTTTGGTGGGTTAAACACTGCCTTTTAAGTGATGCTGATGTCCATAAATAGTAATATGTATTTGAAAATACAGGTGTCACATTTCCTGCTTTAAAACTATTTAAAAGCAATAGTAATCACAACAGAATGGTATTGGAACAAAGACAGAAAAACAGGCAAATGGAATAGAATAGGCCCACAGAAATACAGACAGTTAATCTTTTACTCTATAATAAAGGAAGGGAAGCCTCTTTAACAAATGTTGGGAAACCTAAACAGTCACATGAAATTGGATTCTTACTTAACTCCATACATAAAAGTTAATATAAAATGGGCTAAAACTCAAACATGACTGAAACCATAAAATACTTTAAGAGAAAACTTTGGTGATACACTCCTGGGATCAGATACCGAGATATATTTGTGAACACAACTCCAATGGTAAGGGAAACAAACAAAATAAACAAATGGATATATATATACATATATAAAAATTTGTACAGGAAAGAGAAACAAAAAGACTATTCATAAAATGGGATAAGATGCATTGGACATCCATCAAGTGGGTACCTTTCAAAATATATAAAGAATTCATACAACTCAACAATAGTAAAAGAAAACTCCAATCAATATACAGGCAAATGACAAAGACATTTCTCAAAGAAGACATTCAGATGGTTAACAGGCATGTGTAAAAAATGCCTAACATTACTTATAAGAGAAATGCAAATCATATTATATATAAATTATAGATATAAAAATATAAAATTTCTACTCACCATCTGAGAATGGCCTATATCCAAAGATCGAAGCACAAACATTTGCAAGGATGTAGGCATAAAGGAGCGCTCATCCAATGTTTTTGTAAATGTGATTTTGGTCAGCACCTTGAAAAATGATAAAGAAATCACTCAAAAGTAGAAATGAAAATACCATATCACCAGCAACACTATTCTTAAGCATTTACCTAAATATGATAACTCTGATATGAAAATATTTATATATTCCTATGTTCATAGTAGAATTATTAATGTAGGTCAAGTTTTTGAACAAACCTAATTACCCACTGTCAAATGATTGGATAGAGATATTGTAGAATGGCTTACTGCCAGCTATTAAAGAAATAATATGGTGCCTTTTAGGACAAAATGAATGGATCTTGAGTTGGTTATACTAAGTGAAAAAAGTTAGATGGTGAAAGATAGTAAACAAGTGTTTTCATTCACTTGAGGAATAAAAATAACCAAGGAAACAAACTGGAAAAACACAGTTTTTTTTTAAAGGAGTAATATTAACTCCTTTTAACCTCCACTCAAATGTTACATGGTTATAAGATTTTCATGGTTTTTGGTTTTTGTTTTTAGGATTGTAGAAAAAGGATATTACAGTGAACGAGATGCTGCTGATGCTGTAAAACAAATCCTGGAGGCAGTTGCTGTAAGTTTGAAGTGACAAAAATGTGACAACTATTGATAAATTCCTCTATTTTACAGATGATTTTTAAGGAGTATCTATTTGTGAAAATCCATAAAATTTACAGCAAGGTGGGATGAAATTTTTACTAGAAAATATATTGAATTCATTGATTACTCAAATTCTGAAAGATACAGTCATCCTGTGAAATGCCCCAAATTTGCTAAAATAACTTCCATTCGATTTTATGATGCTGAGTCACATTGTGATGCCTTAAGTGTTCCTTTTCTCTTTCTTTCCATTTACTGAGTTTTTTTTCTTTTTTGAATTTGTTGTTTGGTAGGGACATGATTGTAGATTATGATAAATATATACCTTGAAGCTTGGATAGTAATTAATTTTTTTCTTTGAAGATAAGAAATGCATGAATGAAGGACAAAAATCTTAAATTTTGCTTTAAAATGAAAAAAAAGTGTTGTTTTCAGCTGGAATAATGTTTTCTAAGTTAATGATGGGTACAAATGCTTGTACACTCATAATTTTGAGATGTATGTGTTTGGACTAAATTAATCAAGAAATATTTGCCTAGATAAGACCGACTCCACTGTTGAGAACTTTCCTTTATGTTTAATGGCTAACAATTGGGGACAGATTAAGGATTTATTTATTTAACATAAAGCCAGGACAAATTATTATCTAACAGACAGATGGAATCTAAGGGAAGATACTTATTGGGATCAGTTAAAGACACACATCTATAAACTATGTGCATGGTCCTGCCTGGTGGTGCAGGAATTAAAGTCTCAGCACTATCAAGCTATCCCCAGCCACTGTGGCATGAGTTCCATCCCTGGCCAGGGAGCTGACCCACATGGTATAGCAGACTTCTCCTATCTCGCCTGCTGCTATCCTCTGAAGTATATATTGGTAGGTATGCCTTTTCTGTTCTCCACTCTACCTCTGGTGAATCTGCTCACACACACATACAACCTCTGGCTTGTACCCCAGCTCTTGTATGCATAAATAAATCTTTAAAAAATAAATATGTGCAAAATTAAGCGATGTTCCATTGTTCATTCAGTTATCTAAAATCTTTATTCAGTATCTTCAGAAATCAGCCATAATGATACAGGCATATGTTCTAGTAAATATTTTAAAATTAATAATTTTTTAAAAAAATTAGGCTTACAAGAGCTGGGGTATAGGCCATAGATGTGGAGGGAGAGAGCAGATGGTAAGAAGATTCATCAGAGACAGAGTGGGAAGCAGAACAGGCAGATAGACTGAAATACACTGCTGAGGGGAGCAGCTGTAGAGGCAGGAGAGGTCTGCTGTGCCATGTGGGTCCCCTCTAGCCAGGGATCCAACTCATGCTGCAGTGGCTGCTGATTGCTTCATAGTGCTGAGACTTAACCCCTTGAGCCACAAGAGTGGTCCTGTCCTGGTTATTTACCCATAGTGAAAACAAGGGGAAAGAGGGAGAGAAGGGAAAGATGGAAGGAGAGAGGGAGGTTAGTAGGGAGAAAAAGGACAGAGGAGGGAGAGATGGGAAGGCTAGAAGAAGGGAAGTGGAAGAAAGGGAGAGAGGGAGGGGGGAGGAATGGAAAGAGGCAGAAAGGGAGGAAGAGAGGGAAGGCCCTGGTAACTAGCTTATACATCCAACATGAGAAAACAGAGAAAAATAGCCTTCACAGACTTTGCTGATAAAAATATATCTGTGATCTAACCGAATCCATTATTGAACAATCAGTGCCAAGTTGAATTAACTTTATAGCTCACTCCTTCCAAATTATTTGTATAAAAGGGTTTTAGTCTTTTAACTATGTTGGGGAATAAAATATTTTTTAAAAAGGAAGCATAAAAATGTGGGGAGTATGCCATGGAATTTTACTATGAATACACAATGCATGCTGCAATATAATGATCCAGTTTCATTTTTCTGGCATGCAGCTACCCAATTTTCCCAATATCAGTTATTGAACAGTTTTTCCTTGTTCCAGTGTATATTATTAGCTTCTTTGTCATAGATTAACTGTCCATGTGGATTATACTAAAGAAAATAAGCCAGAAGGATAAAGATAAATACTGAATGGTATGATTTACATGCGGAATATAGGAAAATCAAACAAAGGGCTGAAGAGAAACTTTAAAACTAACCATTAAAAACTCAGCATAGAACTGATGCATCAAGGCCTCCATGATGGTCCAAGTGGTTAAGTACCACACTCTGAAGCATCTGAAGCCACACTGCAGCACGAATTCAATTCCTGGCCAGGCAGGTGATCACATGGTGCAGCAGACCTCTTCTGTCTTACCCGCTGCTCCCCTCAGCAGTATGTTTCAGTAGATCTGCCTGTTCTGCTCCCGGCCCTGTCTCTGGTGAATCCTCTCACCCCCACATCTTTGGCCTGTACCCCCATTCTTGCATGCAAAAATAAATAAAGTTATATATCAGTCTATTGCTCCCTAGGTGTTCCTGGTCATGCCTCATAACGTGTAGTCTTTGTCCCAGGGAGCTAAGTGCCTAATCTTGTTTAACTTGAGAGGAACATTTACAGGGTCAATAGTTTGCATTCTTTAAGTTTAGTTAATTGACTAGGCCAAATGGACTTTGGAGTGAAAAGGCCAAACTGAATAGCCAGAATGGCAGCTGAAGCAGCCCTTTTAACCTAGCAGACCCACAAGAAAGAAAGTGATAAACAACTTTAGATTCAGTATAGTCATCCAAAGGTACATTAAGTTTTTTAAATTGACACATATATATCTATTGCCCAGTAAAGTACTAAAATCGACAACACCCGACAATAGTAAATGTCAATAAGTATTTATTAAATACATAATTGAAAATTCATCAAAATAGAAATAGTTGATATTCTGTATTCTGTTTTTTGGACAGTGCCAAGGTAGGGGCCAGGTTATTGCCCGTGGGTCCTCACCTATGAGCTAACAACTGCAATACTGCTCAAGCTCAGGTTGCAACTACAATGGAGTTTATTTAACAAACAGGAGATTGAGGAAACAAAAGTGTTTCTAAGGCCACAGCTGGCCAGCTGTCTCACCCCAGATAGTGTCTGCAGTGTCTAGTAATCCCAGACAAAGACTGCCTAGCAAGATAGTGCTATTCTGTCAAATAGGGTCTGGAAATGGCAGCACAACAGTAAACGGTGGCCATAATTCTACTTACAGTGACATTTGAAGTGCTCACAGTTTGGGCCACTAAGGTGCCTCTGCAGTAGCCCACAGCAGCGGTCTGAAGATCACGCTGCACAGCAACAGATGTCAGACAAGACAAGGCTGGACTCAACAGCACAATGAGGCAATGCTGGATGATCAGTAGCTGTGGACAGCTCTCAAATGTGGCTGAACAGAGTGCCAGTCCCCAGTCAGTAGTTCCATGGACTATTGGTCACCAGGAGGAAGTGTCAGAGACACCAGTGATACAGCCCTTTGTGAGCTATTGTATGAACAAATATATAGCAAACAAGGATACTAGGTTGCTGCTGATGGTGCTATTTGCATGTGATATCAGAGGCAGGGCTGGAGGAAGGTGCAGCGGCTGGGTCTTTGTGAAGGTATACAGAAGTTTTGAGTTCTGTGGAGGTCTCAGATTTGTGGAGGTTTCAAAGTCTCATGAAGGTCATCTGCTCAAAGCTGTTTCTTTGTAGACTATTGAATAGTTTTCTCCCTTTGGTGGCCATTTGCTGAATCATTTTCCTTTGGAGCCCAATTGGTCAATTAATCAAGTTGTCTGCTCAGTCTGCTTATATCCTCTCCAGGTCCCTACCCTACAAGCCTGAGATACCATTTTGTCAATCCTAACTGTTTGATTGGTGCTAGTTAAGCACCAATTAATCTTGCTCCATTTTTAGTCTAAATAATTATCTGAAGGCCTTGACTGACAGCTGTAGAGTTTGAACCTGATTAGTCCTTTTCCAAGCCTGGTGACAGATTTAAAAGGGGAAAGCTCAGTACCTGCCCAGACTCAACCTGCAAAGAGGTCAGGGCAGATTCTGAGCCAGTAGGCTCCACATTTAACAATTTATCATGCAACCATGCTGGCCTATGGGTCTCAGTGACTGGAGGACAGGCTGCCACTGGAAGCCTACCATTTGACATGGTACCCTACGGGCACCAGGAAACCACAGCACTCTCTCTCTGCCTGTGGCGCCAGGAAACCACAGCACTGGAGCTGCCCCAGTGCTCCAGTGCTGGGGATCAGCACTCCTCCCTGTTACCCCAAACCAGGGACCATGGGGCTTGGGGGTTGACTCTGCTGCTAGAGTCCCCCTGGTTGGTCTGCTCTAGTGTGGGAAAACCTTGCTATTATAGCCTTAGGGATACATGCCCCGGGGTGACTGGGTGAGAAAACTATCACCACCCACTACCACTGCTGCCAAATCCTTTTGGAGTGGCCTAGACACTGCCTACAAGCAGTGTTCGTGGGTGGAAGGTGGAGAAACTCCTGCCCCTGCCACCATTTATCCAGATCTCCAGGATTTCTCGCACTCAAACCTGGCTCAGCCAGGAGGAGCTGCCTGCAGGCAGTGTACTTTCTGAGGCAGGCTGCTGGAGCCCCAGCAGGGCCCATCATACTGGTTAGACAGGAGTAAAATACCTGCCATGGCTACTGTTTTCACAGCAACTTGTGCCAATCCACCACCTGCACATGCTGGGGCAGCGGTGTGTGTGGGTAACTACAAATTCCCCAAAGGCTCTAGGTGCGGTGGGGTCCCTGTTATAATGACACATCTACTCCTTGCTATCATTTTTCTATTTGTTTCATATGAAACAAAGCTATTACTCCATACTTAAACCTTTTTCTGCTTCCTTACTGGTGTTTACTTATTTTTCTTTTATTCAAAACTCATCTTCTTTGATATGTTCTTTCTGGTTGTCTCCTTCCATTTAGGTCAACTCAATTCTTTTAGCTTATCACAGTGGGCATACTTCAGTGTAGTGATGTCAGGTAGCTGACTGACAGAACTCTATTATTATTCAGTGAGAAATGTATGCTTTCAGCATAAGAATTCTACCTATTTGATTTAACACCAATTAATGTATAAAGGGCCCCCCACTAAGGATGTACCATAGAGGTGTGACCCATATAAAACACAGGGACTAGAGTTCGTAGAACTCTATTGTGGGCATCAAAGATGGACTGATTAATCTACTGCTAATATTGAATTTATTTATTTTTAAAGATTTATTTATACATACAAGAGCTGGGGTTCAGGCCAGAGACACGGGAGGTGAGAGGATTCACCAGAGACAGAGCTGGGAGCAGTACAGGCAGACAGAGTGAATACATTGCTGAGGGGAGCAGCCAGCGATGCAGGAGAGGTCTGCTGCACCTTGTGGGGCCCCTCCCTGGCCAGGGATCGAACTTGTGCTGCTGTGTCATGGGTGCTTCACAGTTCATTGTTCAACCCGCTGTGCCACCAGTGAGGCCCTAATATTGAATTTATAACAAAAATGTTATTTTACCTGCTCACAAAGTTCCAATTTAGGAACTAGACTATTCAGGTGAAACACTCTTTGAAAGAAATTTTATAAAATAACAAATTTTCTCTGATTTCTGCAAATGGTGGTTGACATAAAGAATAAAAAAGTCATTTTCCTAAGTGTTTCACAGTAGGAAACAGGCAAGTTTAACTTGTGAGAAATGGGTGACATTTATGAAATAGTTTATTGTTAACTACATAACTATATATAGCTACAAAAATAGGACAGTTGGGAACTCAAATTAATCAGTGATACATCTAACATTTCCTCTGGATCACACTAATACATAGACAAGACTAGGTGGCTTTTGAGAGCACAGAAGTAGAAAACTGGGAGGTTGAAAACTTGGAGGTTGGGAAATATGTTCCACAATTATATTGTAGCATATATATAAAACTTAGTCTAAAATCCTCCCCTTCCTTCTCCATACCAATTCCTGCCCCAAAGAGTTTATAGTATTTATCAGATTGTAATAATGCTCTTGTCTTTTAGCTTCAAATGGCATATTTCATAGCATTTAAAATGAGTTTAAAAGTGTTCAAATTTGAAACCCTTTGAGATTGAATTAATTCAATTATCTACTGAGGGCAGAACCTTAAGCCTTTTTGAATATTCAGTCTTCTTGAAGTGAATTCCATGTAGTCCCAAGTTAATTGATCTATATAAATAAATTAGGTATTCTGAAAGGGTCATCTTGTTTTCATTTGTAATAAAGCACAATGTCAATTCTTAAAGACCCCCTTTTCCCCTTACAATGCTAACTAGACCCTCCATTTACCCTGACATCTCTTACTACTGCAATAACTTATAGTTTTGTCTTTGTCACCACTGATAATGTGCCGTTCTTCTATTTACTAAAAGTCACCATCTATTTTTTCCCAGCCCTGATGCAGCCTCCCTTCTATACTAACCACAGGTCTCTTGGAGAACTAAATTTCAAAGTCATAGCTTTGAATCTGGGGAAAACTATATATATAGACTATAATCTTAACATTAATAAAACATAAGGAAATGATCAAAGAACTGTCAACTGTATGTGTTATCCTAACACATAGATTTTTTTTTGTTAAAGATTGTGATGGTGAGAGTGAAGCGTTGCAAACAAAGGTTTCTTAGCCTTTAAAGTAATAGAAATATATGTGATACTCCCTTTGGACTTGAGAAACAAAATGAAGAGATTGATATGATTAAAATAGCCACTTGAAGGAGGTGCTGGGTAGATCTGTGATGGAGTCTCTTAGCTTAAAGTAATTGCCCATGACTCTGGCAGACTATTGAGAATGTGTTTAAACCAACTGTGCTGGTGTCTCTGAGGAGTGACAATGAGATTTGTTCTATAAGCTCTGAACAACTGCACACTGGAATCAGCAACTGCTACCACAATGACCTGATACTTCAGGGTGCATTGGATGACCACCAACAAAGTACTCCAAAAGCAAATAGGATGGAGCAATTTCATACATCCTCTCAGTAGCTTCCCACTCCCTCCCTATTCCTCTCTAAAGTAAGAACAAACAGAGAACCAGAAGACAAGGGAAAATATCTTATAATTTACAATGCTAGATCAGCTTCAGGAAGTGATCTATGGAAGGGTGGGTATAAAGTTGAGACATAATAGCTTAATAAGTTGTCATGGAAGTTATTGCAAAGAAAGAAATCAATATGTACTCATAGTTTCTGTTTCTATGCATAGTCTTCTAAAATAGTCAGTTGAATGTCAGTGGAATCAAAACAAATGTGGCAACATTAAAATTACCTATATCCAATACTAAATGCTAGGATTAAATACTGAGTACTAGGATTCATAACATTTACAGGCTTACTGCACAATACATACATTATTCAAATTTACATTATATGGCACCTTTAAGTCATGTTCCATTCTGACCTCTTATCAATTAATGCAAAACTAATCTACCATTATAAAGATGGGAAATGCAACAATTTCTTCATCTGACTTCCAGTGCAGCTAGGTAAGACAGGTCCTAGTTCTGACCTGGTCCTGACTAATGAGTATTTTTAGGCAATCTGTTATGAGTTATGGGAAAATTTTCTCCACAATGTAAGGGAAATCAAAGGAAGGAAGGCCATTTTTCTTTCAATGGCATACTTAAGTCTGCACATGATCCTGGGAACTGCTCTTGTTATCTTGTAATCATGAACTTGTTTCTCTTCATAACTGAATTATAAAAATAGAAGTCAGAAGAAAAAGATGACACCATTGAGATTCCCTCATTTAATATATCACAGAGGATAATAGCAGTTTCTCAGTATTTCTACTACTTTAAATTGTATATCCTTTAAATTGAAGCAATACTGAATTTTGTGACTAAACATTTGAGTACATGATAATATTCTATAGTCAGAGCAATTTGTGTATTTTTTCTCTCTCTCTGAATGTAAAACAAAGGGCAGACTTAAAACTAGAGCTTCACTGCATATCAAAACCACACCTACACAATGCTAAATCAGGAGTAGGTACAATTTGAAGGCACAATGAGGCCTAAAGTTATTAACAATAAGCTTGTTTCTGACACTTATTTGTTTTTGTGAATATTGTTACTGCTTGGATCCTCTTATTGTCAGAAAAAAGGTTTTGAGAGTTCAATTAAATAATGAAAGTTTAGAAGAGAAAATGTGAGGCTTTTGTTTCTTTTAAATCGCTCAGTTCATGTGGCATTTGCATTTCCTTTGAGGGATTTTGTCTGTCTCTTGCTACTCACATTTAAATAATAACATCTGGAGGATGGATTTGATGCAAGGCTTAAAGCATAGAAGAATTTAAGATCAATTTATTAATAAAAGTAGCTCTATTGTCCTACTAAAATTGAAAAATCAGAGAATAAACAAGGATTCTATTAGTGTCCTCATATTTTGATATATAAACAGAATAAAGTAGATCTCAGTCAGATCATATATATTGTATCAGAAAAAAATGAGAACAAAAAACTGTTCTGAAAATTACAGTAATATTAAAGTAAATAAACAATTCTCTGTGTATGTCAGATAAAATATTGTTTTTTATTTCTAATTCAGAAGGAGAACTTTCAGGCAATATTATGATATTCTGCTAAATTCACTAAAATGGAATTTTTATTTTATTACATTAATTAGCTCAGGAATACATTCTACAGAAGTTTTATAAAATATTCTGCCTGTTTAATAAATAGTATATAATTATAAGAGTTCCAGATTAAATGTATTCCATTTTTTTTTAATAGGGAAAACTTTTGTAATACATTATAAGGAAATAAGTTCGTCTGCAAATAGATTTTTTAATTAGTATTTACAATTATTGGCTTAAAATATCTGTTTTTAAATTCATAGAAAATTTGAAGTTAGAATATGGTCCACAGAAAGTTCTATTAAAGATCATGAGACCAAAAGCACTGCTCTAGAAGGACAGTTGAAACCTAATTCAAGACTTGTTCCCAAAGAGTTTGACATGGCTCAAGTGTGAGTATCATATAAAATGGAGCTGTTTACATTCCAGGTTAGGAAAGCTGCCTATGGTTTCTTCATTTTCTTTCAGATTTTTTTTTATTACATATTCACTGGAAACACCAAAAAAAGTGAAGGTTTTAACATTTAAACAAGGAGTGTTCATCTACAGCTTTCAAATTCTAGAATGGATCATCATTATGCAGAGGTGTGGGGAAATGCATCCCAGGAGGTGTGAACCTATTCCCTAAATCACATATAGTGTTGTAAACCATTGTTACCTCAATTAAAAAGAAAAGCTAGGTTTTAAAGAAAAACAGGACACAAGCAAGAGTTTGCTGAGGTGTTCTCACCATATTTTCTGAGGTCTTTATGAGAGAGACATAATCAGAGAGTTAGTATCCACTGTCTTATATGAACTGCTTTGATTGACAGATAAATCCATTTCAACTTCTTCCTTCTCCACTATACCTAGTTTTGGATTTCAAGTCCTATGAATGCAAAAAAGTAGAGAGGAGACCCTGAAATGTGGCATCAGAGGTGGGACAGGCTACCACTAGCTCTAAGTGTTGCACATTCTTATGAAATGTTCCAGGAAAAAGAAGACAAAAGACTGCTTTAAATTTTATTCAGGAGTAAATTCCTCAGTCAAAAGGAGCAGCAAGAGATTCCTCCTCTGTCAGTCAAACTACAACTGAAAAAAAGCTATTAGAGTATGAAAATGTAGCTACAGTGGCTTCATTGGATCTTCAGAGGTAGATGGTGATGATCATAAAAGAGATCACTTATCTGCTGTCAAACAGCAGATTTGGATCAATCTCTTTTAATTTTATTTTTCCTCAAAATTTTATTAATTTTTCAGCCTTTCAGTCATTTAAATATCTATATAATATTGGAAATGCATTTTTAACCTCCATATGTGCACGTATCACTTACCCGCCACTAAAAGTCTCTTGTCAGTATTTTTTTTCTCCCTTTCTCCCTCTGCCCAATCCCTCTGGTAACCAATACATTTTGTACAGCATCCAGGAAGTATTTTTGCTGTGCTTTGCCAGTTTTTCTTTTTCTTTGGTTATTTATATTCCACAAATAAGTGAAAATATCTAATATGAGTCTTTCAACTTTCTTACTTCACTTTTCATAATCACCCAAGATACATCCATTTTGTCCCAAAAAGCATGATTTCAGCTTTTTAAAAAGCTGAGTAATAGTCCATAGAACATATAGTCCATCATTTCTTCATCCAGTCGACTGTCACTGGGTACGTAGGTTGATGCCATGATTGGCTATTATTGAGGATTAATACTACTATAAACATAGGATTACATAAATGTTTTAATATTAGAGTTGTCTAAAATTGTTGGGTGAATACTTATTATAAATATTGCTGAATCATATGAAATTTCCATTTTTAAAAAGATATCTCCATCTATTTTCTTAGAGAATTCCACAATTACATTTACACCAACATTAGATGAGTATCCCTGTATCTCTATGTCCTTGAAAACATTTATTTATTGCATTCTTTTTGATAGAGACCGTTCTCATGGGGGTGAGAAGATGTTTTAGTGTGGGTTTGATTTGCACTTCCCTTATAATAAATGATATTAAACATTTTTTCATGTGCCTGTAGGCTATCTGAATGTCTTATTTGGAGAAGTGTCTATGTATATTACTGTTTTTACATTTTTTTTCTTTTATTTTTTTTTATTTGTATAGGAGAACTGGAGTGTAGGCCAGAGGTACAGAGTGGGAAGCAGAATAGGCAATACAGGAGAGGTCTTCTGTGCCATGTGTCCTCTCCCCCCCCCCCCCCCCCCTCCTTGGCCAGGATTAAACTCAGGCCATTGAAAACACTAAGACTTAACCCCTAAGCCACCAGAGAGGCCTGCCCTTTTTTATTGGGTTATTTGGATTTTTTATTGTTGATATGAATAAGTGCTTTATATATGTGTGTAATATAGTATAGGACATCCCATGTAATACATATACATATATACACACATATATGTGATATGTACATATTATGTGGCTAGGAATTTAATCCTTTATCAGATGTGAATGGCAGCTATCTTCTCCTAGTCTGTATGTTATCTTTTTGTTTTCAAGATGGCTTCTTTTAAGGTACAAAAGCTTTTTACTTTGATGTGGTTTCACTTGTTTATTTTTGCTTTTGTTTTCCTACCATTGACTTGCAGCCCCAAATACAGCTCTATGTTGATGTTCAAGAGTGTATCATTTATGTTGTCTTTTAAGTATTTAATGGTGTTAAGATTTATATGCAAGTCTTTAATTTGGTTTGAATTAATTTTTATGTATGGAATTAAATGGGGACATTGTTTAATTTATTTGCATGTGGCAGTTCATGTTTTCCAGTTCCGTTTTATTAAAGAGATTTTCCTTTCTCCTTGTATGGTCATTAACTGTCCATATTTTTCTGGGTTCTCCATTCTGTCTTATTGGTCTGTGTTTCTGCTTTTTACCAATACCATACTGTTTTGACTAATGTTTGCACTCTAATTTGAAGTCAGGGAGTATGGTGCCTCCATTTTTACTTTTTTGTCTCACAAGATCACTTTCAATTCAGGGCTTTTTGTGGTTACATAGATTTTGTATTTGTTTCTTCTATTTCCTTGAAAGAGCTATTGCAATTTTGGTAGTTAATGCTTTGAATCTGCAAATTGCTTTAGATAATAAGATCGTTTTACAAATGTTATTCTTCCAGCCCATGAATACAGAATATCTTTTCATTACTTTGTGCCTTTTATTTCCTTTGACAGTGTCATAGTTTTCAGTGATAGGTTCTTTTGCCTATTTTGTTTTTCCTCCAGTATTCTTTTTGGAGGATGTATTGGAGAATTCTAAATGGAGAATTCCATTGTAAATGGAATTGGTTTTTAAATTTCTCTTTTTTCTAATTCATTATTTGTATATAAAAATGCATCTCATTATTATGTAGTGATTTTGTAGTCACTTATTATTTCTGATTTCTTTTTTCTTAGTAGATGCTATTGGATTTTTCTACATATGTTATTGTGTCATCTGTGAACAGTGATGGTTTCACTACTTATTTTTCAATTTGGATTCATTTTATGTCTTTTTCTTGTTCATTTCTCTGGCTAGGACTTCCAATGCTCTATTGAACAGTAATGGTGATAGTGGACATCCTTGTTTGCTACTGGTCTTAGAAAAAATACTTTCAATTGTTGACCACAAAATGTGATGTTGACTTTGGGTTTATGATATATGAACTTTATTATTTTGACATAAGTTCCATTTATTCTGATTTTATGTTGAGTTTTTAGCATAAATGGGTGTTGACTCACTTAGAATACTTTGTGGCAGCTTTTGAAATGATCATTTGATTTCTCTCTGGTAAATGACATTTGTATGTTAAGCCACCCTCCCTTGTACCTGGAATAAAACCTACTTGATTATCATGGATGCTTCTCTTAATATATTGCTGGATACAGTTTGCTAATATTTTGTTGAGGGTTTTTCCATTTGTATTCATCAAAGATACCAATCTATTGTTTTTGTTTTTTGTACTTGTTTGCTTTTTGGGTTAAGGTAGTGTTGGCTTCCTAATATGTGTTAGAGAGCTTTGCCGCTTCTTCAACTTTTATTTTTTTTAAGATTTATTTATTTATGCATACAAGAACTGGGGTACAGGCCAGAATCACGGGAGGTGAGAGGGATTCACCAGAGACAGTGGGGAGCAGAACAGGCAGATGGACTGAAACACACTGCTGAGGGGAGCAACGGGTGAGGCAGGAGAGGTCTGCTATGCCATGTGGGTCCCCTCCCTGGTCTGGAACCAAACTCAGGCGCTGCTGTGTGGAGGATGCTTCACAGCGCGGCACTCAACCCACTGAGCCACCAGGGAGGCCCTTCTTCAACTTTTTAAATGAAAAGTTTAGGCAGGACAGGTTTAGGTCTGCTTTAAAGACTTGGTAAAATGCACTAGAAAAGCCATCTGGTCCTGTGCTTTTAGTCTTAGGAAAATATTTATTATTCCTTCAATTTCTGCACTTGGGGTTGGTCTTGTTTATTTGTATCCATTCTTACCAAATTGTACAATTTGTTTGCATAGAGATGTTCATAGTAAAGTCCAAGGTTTCTTTCTATTTCTGTAATATCTATTGTAATTTTACCTCTTTTATTTTTGATTCTTTTTATTTCAGTTTTTGCTATTCTTAGTAAACCTAGCTAATGGTTTGTCAATTTTATCTTTACAAAGAACTAGCTCTTGATTTCACTGACATTTTGAACTGTCGTTTTGTTTGCAACTTCATTTATTTGCACTCTGTTATTTACTTCCTTCTAATGATTTTTGGTTTCATTTGCTCTTCCTTTTCCTGTTCCTTCAAGTGTAAAGTTAATTTTTAATTTGATAGTTTCCTTGTTTATTGATGTGAACCTGACTTGCTGTACCTTCCTTGGAATAGTGCTTTTAGCTTATCCAATAGATTTGGTAGTTTATCTCTCCATTTTTGTTAATTTCCACATAATTATTCTCATTTGATTTCTTTATTGATCTAGCAATTATATGAAAGCATTTTGTTTAGTCTACACATTTTTTTTATTCTGAGGGGTTCTTTTTGATTAATTTATAGTCAGAAATTGCTTGATGTAATTCCTATTTTCAAATAATTTTTTTTTAAAGATTTATTTATTTATGCATACAAGCACTGGGGTACAGGCCAGAGATGGGGGGGGGGTGAGAGGATTCACCACAGAGAGCGGGGAGCAGAACAGGCAGATTGACTGAAGTACACTGCTGAGGGGAGCAGCGGGCACAGCAGGAGAGGTCTGCCGCGCCATGTGGGTCCCCTCCCCCCGGCCGGCAGCAGGGATCGAACTCGTGCTGAAGTGGCTGCGATTTGCTTCGTAGTGCGTTGCTTAACCCACTGCGCCACCAGGGGAGGCCCCAAATAATTTTTAAAACTTGTTTTGTGTCCCAACATAAGATCGTCTATCATTGAGAATGCTCCTTATATATTTAGGAAGAATATGCATTCATTTCTTTGGTGATGGAAGGCTCTGATATCTATTAATTTCATATGGTTCAATATTTCACATAGGAGTTAATTTCCTTGTTAACTTTCTTTCTGGATTATCTGTCCATTAATGTTAGAGGTGTGTTGAAATCTCCAACTGTCAATGTGTTCTTGATGATGTATTGCTGTAGGTCTGGTAATAGTTGTTTTATAAAATTAGGTGCCCCTGTGTTATTTGCATAAATATATCTTCTGAAATCATTATGTAGTTCCCATATTTTTCCTAATTACCTTTTCAGACCAAAATACTAATATAGCAGACATAAGAACTGCAGTTTCTGCTTTTTATTCTGTGTTATGGGCTTGAAGGGTCTTGCTTCAGTCTTTCATTTTGTGTTTGTCTTTAGATTTTATATATATATGTTACATGTATATATATTACATCATTGTTCAATTTTATACAATGTTTTATTTCTTTTCTCAGCTGCAGTCACCATAAAATTCCCACCACCAAGTCACCCATGAGCCATCGCCATAATCTCTTGTGCTATTTCTACCCGTTTTAATACCACCCAACCCCCACTTCACTGAATGCCTCTGATTTATAGTTGCCTGCTAGTTATGTCTTTTTTTTCCCCTGATCCCTTATTTAGTTCCCCTATATTCCTCCTGAAATCTGTGGTGGTGAAATAATCAGATATTTTTCTTTTTCCCTCTGACTTATTTCACTGAGCATAATCCCTTCTAGCTTTAACCATGATGCTGTAAATGGCATGAGTTTATCTCTTGATTACTGAGTAGTACTCCATTGTGTATATATATCACATCTTCTTGATCCAGTCATCAGTTTTTGGGTATTTAGGTTGTTCCCATGTCATTCCTATTCTAAGTAGAGCTGCAATAAACATAGGCATGCAGGCTTCCTTTCAAATTAATGTTTTTGTGTCCTTCAGGAAGATTCCTAAGAGTGGAATTACTAGGTCATATGGTAGCTCCATTTTTTAGTAATTTGAGGAACCTCCACACTGCTTTGAAGCCAACATTATAATACCCAAACCAAACAAAGGCAACAACAACAAAAATAAAACTACAGGCCACTCTCCCTAATGAACACTGATGTAAAAATTCTCAATAAAATCCTAGGAACAGAAATCAACAGTGCTTAAAAAGGGTAACATACCACAACCAAATGGGATTTATTTCAGGGACACAAGGATGGCTCAACAACTGAAAGTCAATAATGTAATTCATTGCATCAATAAAAAGAAAAATAAAAACCATATGATCATATCAATAGATGCTGATAAAGCATTTGACTAAGTTCAGCATCTATTTCTGATGAAGGCCCTTGCAATTCTTGGGATAGAAGGGACATACTTAACTTAATAAAAGCCATATACAACAAACCCACAGTCAGTATCATTCTCAATGGTAAAAAACTAAGAACCTTCCCTTTAATGTCTGGAACAAGAGAAGAATGTCTGTCTCACCACTGCTTCTCAGTATAATGCTGGAGTCCTGGCCAGAGCAATAAGTCAAGAATAAGAAATACAAGGAGTCTGAATAGGAAAATAAAAAAACAAAGCTATCACTATCTGCCGATGATATAATAATATTCATAGAGAACCCTAAAAACTACAGAAATACTAGTTAAAACAATGTACCAGTTTTTACTAAACTTTACTAGTAGCAGGATACAAAATTAACACACAAAAATCAAGAGCCCTGCTATATGCAAACAATCAGTTTGAAAAAGTAAACAATCCCATTTATACCTGTATCAAAAAATATAAAATGTCTCTAGGTTTTTAAATGAATTTCTCGTATTTAGTCACCCCGTACCTTCTAATTGGCAAGATCAGATCACTCACAATTAAACGTGATTATTAGTATACAAAACTTATTAACGTTCATCGCACCTTTTGTTTTTTTTTTTTTTTTTATCATTTCTCTGTGTTGTTTCTTTTACCATTTATTTCTCTCTGTCTATTTATCTGGCTTTCCCCAGTGCGTCTCTTGTTTTCTTTATTTCTTCTTCCTTGTGAATTTGTTCAAGTTCTGGGCTTTGTGACTACCATAAGGATTATATTAGATGTTCTATGCCAACAATGTTCTTTATAAGCTGGATGACTCATTATCATTTAGCTATGCAAGTTCTGATATTTTCTCTCTCCCACTTACTATTTTGTTTTGTGCTGTCTCTTTGTTTATATATCTACATTTATATTCCTGTTGTCACTTTGCTCAAGGTTTTATCCTTCCCCCCTCAAAGAATTCCTTTCATATTTCTTATGAAAGCTACTTATAACTACAGTAGCTTTGTTTGGAAAGTCATTATTTTTCCATGATATTTGAATGAAAGTTTTGCACTATAGATCATTCTTAGCTGGACATTTTGTCTTAAACGATTGTGAACACTTCATTTTGCTCTTTTCATGCCTGGAGTGTAACAGTTCACAAGTCTGAAAGCCTTTTTGGGGTTGCTTTTGTATGTTACATTCTTTATATTTCTCTAACAACCTTTAATATATTTTCTATCTTTGACTTTTGATAATTTAACAATGATTTCTCTTCATGAAGGTAATTTTGTGTTTAGGAATTTGGGTCTTCTTTCTGATACCTAAGCATCTCTTGCCTGCCTTCCTCCCCTCCTCCCTTCCTCCCTTCCTTTTCAGTTGTTGTTTCTTTGAATAGGATTTCTGTTCCGTTCTTTCTCTCTTCACCTTCTGGAATATTCCTTACTCTAACATTTCCTCTTTAAGTGAGTCTGAAATTTGTCGTAGAATTTCTTCATTTCTCGTAAATCATATTTTTCTCTCTTACTCCATTTGTGTGATTAGTACATTTGAGTTTTTTTTTAAATTCGCCCTTCTACCAATTTATTTCTATTTAAAATACTTGATAAATATTTGTCCTCATTTCACTCAGCATCTCTTTTTGTGTTCTTTAATATCATTCTCTTTAATAAGTAACTTTTTTCCTGGATTTACTTCCTAAGATCCTGAACTTGCATTTCTGATTGATTTATCTTTCCTTGCCGTATCTCATTTAGTATTTTTAAAATATTATTTTAAAATCTCTTTCTGGTCCTCTATTTCAGTTTTCTTTACATATGTCTTCAGGCTTTTACTCCTCTTCTTATGTGTTTCCATCTTGCTCCTAGACAAGTGTATTTTCTTTTTGCTTTTACATGATTGGAATACTGTGAGTTTGAGGGTTTTTTATTTCTTTGTTTCTCTTCTTTGTTTACCTTGAAGGTAGGTGAGGGGGAGGAAATGTTAGAATGCAAATATTCTCAGTCCTGGTGAGTAGTGAGGGTAGCTTCATGGTATTACATCACTTCTACCTTCCTTCTGCTCTCTTCAAAGCAGGTTCTATTTGGTGCTACGTATATCATACATTCCCACCCTGCCCTCTTGCTATTCTACTCTGTTGCGTAGGGCATGGTCCACCAACCTTAAATCACCTGGAAAGGAGTACTGGGCATGATCTGCAAGACATAAGCATCTAAATAAAGGTACTTGCACTAATAGTCAGGGCACCAGGTGTGGGTTGTGAGAACTAGGACTTCAGTAATGGTCAACATTTGGGGAAGGACCTGAAATGCAGGAATTACCTCCGCGGATCCTTCTGTAGGGCAATGAAGAGGTCTCTTCTTGTCCTCTTGCCCACACTCCCTGAGAGTGACTCTGGAGCCACTCTATATGACATCACCAATGAGGTTCCTTTCTAATTTTAATTTTATTCTTGTTGTCAAGAGAGCCTCCTTTGCCTGGACAACAGGTCTCTAAACTCTCAGTGACCAAACTTGAAATCCTATGAATTGAATACCTGTGTCCACCATTCTGTCTTTGAAAAGTCCCTCTAGAAATATTCACCATGCCCAGAAAAACATTCAGTGTCTAACTCCAGCTATTCCTCAGACCAAGACATCGGCCACCCTGGTCGCAAACACCTTTGCCTCTTTCCTCTCTGTCCCCACAGGAAGCTACTAACCTCAACAAAGCCTCCATGGGAACATTCTCTGTCAATGAAAATATGGAACTTTCTTTGAACAAATTTTATTTTCCTTTCAGTTATGTTAAAGGAGGAGGATGGTCCAAATTTCTCTGTATCACCATGTTGTGGGTAGAGTCACTCAGATTACTCTTTTAATTATGTTTTGATAAAAAATAAAGATAAATCTATGAACCCATTAAAATGTTATATTGAAACTACAAAAAACAAGGAAAATATATTTAAGATATAGTGTAACAGCATACTTTTAGAAAATACATAGAAAGGGTATAAAAGAAACCTTCTATAATCATTTACATCATTTATTCAAAACCATCTAGTGCATTTGATGTTGAAACAAGTTGAATATTGGATATGTTGCTAATGAGTTACTTGTTTGAACTAAAAGGAAAGCTCTTCTTAGATGTTAGTGTGCAAGATTAAAAGTGTGATGTCATGGCAAAAGATTGCAAGAACAAAATCAAAAAGTTAAAATTTGAATTTAAAATGTTAAAATGCAGAATTGAATATATTTTAATGACTTACTTAGAAGTCAAATATGAAAAGCTTCCTAGAATCCATGGGGAAAGTAAAAAAAAATGCTGCTGATACATTGATTATGAATATGGAAGATACATTTGTCTAAGGAAACTAGTTTTTCCAGAAAGATGGAAAATATACAAGGATATCAAAACTATCTAAACTGATTTGCACCCAGATATATTTTACATGTTTAATATTTCAAAAATAATAGCAACCCATTTAACAGGTTTCCAGGGAGAAATAAACAGGATAAGGATAAGGAATAAATATGTAAGAAATAAACAGGGTAAGAAATAAAAGGATAAGCAGAATATACCAAATTCTACCATATATTCTATAACACATTGAAAGTTATTTATATATGTAAAGGCAGTAAATATTCTGAAAAACTTACAATATGCAAGCATTCAGAAAATCTACCAAACATTACATTTTCTGACAGGAAATATATAATATAATAATTAATAATATATATTAGCCAGTTAATAGGGAAGTAAAAGTTGGATGTTAAATGGGGAAATTGTCATATAAAAGATTTGGAGACAGTGGCCTCCCTGGTGGCACAAGGGGTTAAAATTGCAGCACTATGAAGCTATCAGCAGTTACTACAGCACAAGTTCAATCCCCACCAGGGAGATGACCCACATGGTACAGCAGACCCCTCCTGCCTCACCTGCTGCTCCTGTCAGCAGTGTTTGCATTTCAGTAAATCTGCCTGTTCTGCTCCCTACTCTGTCTCTGGTGAATCCTCTCATACTCCCATACTTCTGACTTCATATGCATAATAATAATAAATAGATAAATAGATAAATAACAAATCTTTAAAAAAAGATTTGGAGACAATCATTAAAACAAATTAATATGTGAATTCTATAGTAATAAAACAAATGATTATAAAATGATGCAACATCTTTAAAAGAAAATATAGTTTAAAAAATTACTTAAGTCCATCACATTATAACACAACAAAAGCCAAGGAATATTCTAATTTACATATCTTAACATATCTAATTTACATATCTTTACATATCTTACATAGGTAAAATCAATACATTTGGTCTCATTCTTAATGTTAGATAAATAGAAATTATAGGTGCTAGTCTTATGTGTTAGAAACTTTACCACCCACATACTTAAAATTTGAATGTATACTTTTTGTTATTAGAGAAAACAAAGGCTAAACAAAATACAAAGTGAGTTCATATTTTTTTTTAAAGTGAGCAAAAAGTTTTAAAAGTATTAAAAGTGAACAGTCGCCCTCCAATGGGCAACTCCAGTTTCAGCCCCAGTCACTAGAATTGTGAGATGTGGCATATGCTTCCGCGACAAGGCCTCCATAAGGCCTTATGCTGGGGTGTCAGGTATTAGACACAATTCTCATCTCCATTATGCTGGGTGCCAGGTATTAGACAATTCTCACCCTGTTCTCCAGAGAATATGGGGAGCAAATTGCCCCTGATGTGGAATCTCTTTCTTGGTTTACCTTTGTTTCTTCTACTCATTTGAGGGATGACTTTTTATCATTTGTTGTGGAATCTGTTGTGGGTTTCAGGTTCTGCTTCTGTGTAGATTATTTACTTGTGGATTTGGTCTGATAATGAAAAAAGGTAAATTCTGTGTGTGTGTGTGTGTGTGTGTGCGCGTGTGTGTGTGAAGGTCTTTCACCTCTTTGGTTTAATTTAAATTATTCTTTTTGATAATATTGTAAATGATAGAGTTTTTGTAATTTCTTTTTTTGATAATTTGTTCTTGCATATGGAAACCCAATGGATTTTTATATCTTGATTTTGTAAATTTACTATTTGTTTATTTTTATATTGTTTTTGTGGTAGTATCTTCTGCATTTTCCATGTATATTATCCACAAATTGTGGTAACTTTAATTATTCCTTTCCAGTTTGAATATCTTGTTGGTTTTTTTTTTTTTTTTTTCCTTTTCTTACCTAGTTCTTCTGGCAAGGACTTTTCAGTACTATGTTATATTAAATAATAATAGCGAAAGTGGGTATCATTGTTTTGGTTCCCAAATTTAGCAGAAAATTTTTTTTGAAAAATTTAGTGAAAATGTAAATGGAAAGAACAAATAGATATGAGATATATTTTGGAAATGGAATTATTACTGACTGGCCAAGGCAGTGAAAGAAAAAGGAGCAAGAAAGTTGACTCTAATATAAATGAGAATGCCCCTAGGGGTCCTAGAACTTGCTTTCCTAACAGCAGTTCCTCTAGTCCCTGGGTAGCTGTATATCAGGTTTCACCAAGGACCCACAGCCAATCAATCCTGATCATGCTTGTTGTTCTGGTGATGAGAGTAGTCACCATCTACTTTTCTCATAGATTTTTTTTAAATTAAGATTTTATTTTTATTTATTTTTGAATACAAGCGCTGGGGTACAGGCCAGAGGTGTCAGAGAGTGAGAGGATTCACCAGAGACAGGCAGATCCACTGAAATATACTGCTGAGGGGAACAGTGGGTGAGACAGGAGAGGTTTGCAGTGTTGTGTGGGTCAGTTCCCTGGCTGGGACTGACCTCTGACCAAAGTAGCTGAGGATACCTTGATGAGGCTGAGATTTTAACCCCTGTGCCATTGATAAAAGGCGAGATCCCTCTCATAGATTCTTTTGATAATTCTTAAGGCATTCTGGGGCAGAGGTCAAGGATAGGATAAAAACAATGGCAGTGGCAGGTCTCTAAAGCAGATATGACCCAAAAGTAGACTATTTGCTTTGAAGTTTTTAAAGTTACATATTTTGGTTTAAATCTTTTGAGGAGTAGAGAAAAGCAAATTCATGGAATTTAATTTTTCTTCCCAGTTAGAGAACTATAGTCAGAATACCGTTTTCTTTTTTTAATGAGTGGTTCTTCTTTGTCCTGTTAGATTTTTAAAGAGATTCAGATTTCCTCCTACCAGCTCCTGAGACATTATCAATTAACCACACACAGTCCATCAAACACAGCATAACTGTAATTAAACTAAATTACTGTGCAGTAGCTTTCATTACACAATGACACAGTTTTTGTTAGGACCATAGAGAGAGTTTAATTATATGTCTAGACACCCCCTGAATTCAGAGCAGTATTATCTTCAACTGTTTAAAAGAGAGTTTGAGTTTTAGGTGATTGCATTTTTTTAAAGACCAAATGGTATGTTCGGTTTATTTTTTTATTTTCTTTTTTAGTTCCATATCTTCTTTAATGCATTTTTTATGTCTGTGGATATAAATGTTTCCCAAGGAAAAAGTACAGGTTTTTACTTTTTGTCATATTTAATACACATTTCATTTGCATCTAAAATGTTTGATGTTCAATACCATCCCAATATCCTTTATTTTTTAATTTTGTATTAATTTATTAATGTAGAGAGCATGTACTGCCATCTGAAGTCATCACCTATCGTGATAACCACCAGCTTCCTCATCCTTGTGAAGTAGCTTATCACGTTACCAGGGGATGGAATGTTTCTGTATTAATTCTCAGCCATGCCCAGTAGCCCCTGTGACAGTATGGAGAGTTCGATTTCTTAGACTCTGTAGACTCTGCTTGACCAAGCATGCAGCTGTAGGAGCTCTTTTGTTTCTTCTGTCCCCCAACCTTCTTTCTCATTACAAAAAGAAGAAACCTTTTCACAGCCAACATCCTTAAAAGCTCATCTTTTCTGAAGCCTAACTGTATATACTGGAAATGAGAAAGTGAATTATCCCATGCTTAAGTTCTCTAACCATTCTCAGCATCCCCTTGGAAAGTCTCATTTGCTCTAATCTTATTTACAAATACATTTTATATGCTGATTCATTTGTTGGTTTCTGTACCAACATTCATTTGTATGTTCTGCACTTTATATTTTGTATTCTGTAGGCATGGGACTTGCGTGTTTAAATTGAGCACATAGCTTTTTCCCATTAATGTTTTGCATAATTTGAAATTAAAATGGTAACCATTTACTTAATATAGAATTCAGTGATGTGTTTTATTGAAGTCTTGGTTGACTATTTTAATTTTTGAATTGAAGCTTTGGAAAAAGGTATAGATAAACATCTTTTTCAGCAGTGCCATTTATAAATGATTCCTAGAAATATAAAATGTTCCTAGAAATATGTGCTTAATAGAGTCTTATGACACTCAACATATATTGATATGTAGGAATATATATATTCCTTCATAAGCTTGTTAGAAGTGTCCATGTTGCCCACATTGAATTGGCACACCAGGAGAGCTGTATGAAAATCAGAAATGAGCTATCATTGTTTCTTCCTGACCTCCTTGACTTTGTTGACATCAGTCACTCTAACTTGACACCCTAGGTTTTCCCTCACAGTTGCACTTTAAATTATCCTCTCTATTAACATCCAGTTCCCTTTCTCCATGACAGCTCTACCCCAGCAAACACTTTCTAGCAAATTTTTCTTTAACCCAATACATCTAGGCTATACCCGTACTAAGCAGGGATGTACACATAGGATTCTTTTTGTTTTTTTTTTAAAGATTTATTTATTTATGCATACAACAACTGGGGAAGGCTAGAGGTGCATGGGGTGAGAGGAGTCACCAGAGACAGAGTGGGGAGCAGAACAGGCAGATCGACTGAAATACACTGCTGAGGGGAGAAGGGAGGGAGACAGGAGAGGTCTGCTGGCCAGGTGGGTCACCTCCCTGGCCAGGAATCAAACTTGTGCTGCAGTGACTGCAGATGCCTCTTAGTGTGGTGCTCAACCCTGCACCACCAGGGGGGCCCCCACATACGATTCTTACTGCAGGTACTGTGGCAGCCCTGTGGTCTTCATCTCACATTGGACTCCAGCGGGGCAACTTGATTTATAAATGGAGACATTAGGCTTGCCCACTGTTCACCAACGTGTGATTATAGATGGTCAAATTGCTGCTCAGTTCTATTTTAGTACACTGTAAAATACAATTTATGAATGTTTCAGGCATCAAGGGAATAGAAGAAAAAATGGAAAGATGAAATTTCAACTGTCTTTTCCCAAACTCCCCTGAGGCATATTCTGTATTGGATATTCATATCAACTTCAAAAGATGTGAAAAAATTAATTCAGCCATAACCATCAATGTAATGCTACTATTGAACAGTTTTTTTAAAAAAAAGAATTATATAATTATTCAAAATGTCACTTTGAAGATGAAACTTTCTTGACCAATCTTACAGTTACATTGCTAAATTCCAGCCCAGTAAATTAAGAAGTATTGATTTGGTAAGATATGGAAATATACATACATACATACATGCTATTCTTGTGAGTAAAACTGATGGTGTCTTCTAGGAGTCATTTTGTGCTGTATATTTTAAACAATCTACCTATCTTTTAGTCTCACTAGACTTGCTATCTAGTACCTATAGAAAAACCAGAAATATGCTAATATATATAAATGCTGAAATGCTTATTACTGCATTATTTGTAATTTAAAAATCCCCAATTTGGGACCTCCCTGGTGGCACAAAGGGTTAATGTGTAGCACTGTGAAGCTATCTGCAGCCACTGCAGCACAAGTTTGATCCCTGGCCAGGGAGGTGACCCAAACGGCACAGCAGACCTCTCCTGCCTCGTCCACTGCTCCCCTCAGCAAGTGTATTTGAGTGGATTTGCCTGTTCTGTTCCATACTCTGTCTCTGGTGACTCCTCTCAACCCCCGTACATCTGTCCTGTACTCCAGTTCTTGTATGCATAAATAAATCTTTTTAAAAATTTTTTTTAAGTTTGAACATGAAAAAGAGAATAACAAAAGAAATGATGGTTCATGCAACAAGATGGATACAAGAAATAAGCAGAACAAACAAAGGGTAATAGGTGGAAAGATATCAAAGATTATGATTACTGAGAAAAAAGCTGTACAAAATCCATACTAATAGTATTTTATCTAAAAAATATAGACAACTAAGGCTATCATTTGTATACATACACTTAAGTTTGTAAATCCATAAAATGTATAAACTGAAAACTATTTTTGTGGAGGGATATGGGACTGAGATAGAGGCAAGTAGGACTTCAGTATTTACAAAGTGTGAATACATTTAATTTAGAAAGTAATTAAAAATACAATAAAATGAGTGGAGTTGCTAGAAGTGATCTTTAAATTAATTTCAAATATAACCCTCTAAATTTCCATAGATAGTTGGATTTACTTTGAAGGACAATTTCTATTAAATAATATGTATCATATTAAAGTTAATTTTCTGTAGTAACTATTTATATCTAGGTATCTAGTGAAATAATAATTATGAAATCTTTGCTATGGCCATGATTTCTAAGATAACACAATTATAATTTTCAGATGATAAACCAGATACATTTTGATAACATATTTGACTTTACTATAATAATGATTAGTCAATTCCAGCTGATATGGTTAAATGTGTCAAAATGAAGGGAAATATTTCTCAACTGCTCAAGGCTCTTTTTGCACTGAACAAAAAACCAAATTAACACAGATTACTGAGAGAAAAAGACCAATTTAATAGCATGTAGACTGAGAACTTACATGGTTGTAAATTCTAAAGTTAACGGGCAAACTTGTGTGTCATGACTTTGGCTAAGGAATGGAATAGGGACTTGGAGTGTCAAGGAGAAAGAAGGGGTCTCACATGAAGAGGTGAGAATGATTTCACATGGCAAAAACCTTGCTTTTAGATATGCCTTACTGAAGCTAGCTTTTCCCAATAAAGTATTTATTTGTGGATATGTCCCTAAATCTAGGTAATCTGCATTCTTTGAGGTAATAGTTACCGGTTTCTTTAGAAAGAAGAAGGTTTTGATTGATCATAGTTCTATGTACCAAGGTGATGTATATTAGAAAATGTCTTCTCTAGACATCTTGGGAAAAGACTGAAAATTTTAGGGGAGGAGAAACTACAGATACATAAAGAGAACTGCAACTAATATTCTCTAGGGAAAAATTTTTCAATAATGGCAATTGGTTCTATAAAATTTAAATTGGATTTCATTTTCACTTAGCTATATATAAACTATTCTTTGATGATGTATAGTTTAAAGCATATTTTTCTTTATGGCATTTATGTTTGAATTATAATATGTGTGAGTTGTAGAATCATAACATTGCAAGTATTATCATTCTGAAAATATTAAATAAAAATATGAAAAGCATAACTGATTTCATGAATATTACTTCATTATTCTCCCTGTTTAGTACCTCCATGAGAATGGGATTGTTCATCGTGATCTCAAACCGGAAAACCTTCTCTATGCAACTCCAGCCCCTGATGCACCACTCAAAATTGGTGAGAACATTTCCTGGTGTGTTATGACCCCTTTTTACAGAGCAGAAGAAATTTATTCCATGGGATTTTTACGATATCACTCCATTCAGTTTTAATTCCATTTAATTTCTTCAAATATTTGGCTTCTGTAAAGGAATATTGAGTCATTTTGGAAATCTGAGTTCTTTTCTGTAATACCAACCTGGATGGGGCCTAGAAGCTGACACACCATTGAGGGACATACACACAAAGGAATTAGAGCTCTTACAAATGGCAGGGACTGCAGGAGGTGAATGTGCATTTTTTTAGATAAGTTTATGTAAAAGAAAATCATATATAGTGTAACACTTCTGTTTTGGTCATTAACTTTTATTCCACAAATTAGCTGGAACTTAATTTTAGACAATCAAGAACTTTGACACCAAATACTTAGTTCATTAGTTCATGTTAGTGAATTTAACCTCTGAGTCACTTGTATGAATAGAGATAAATTAGATCTGTATTTCCAAAGTGCATTCCCTAGAACACTGATTTCTCAGAGTGAATAAGGGTGAATAACTCCCTGTTGGTTGGTCAAATAAGATAGGAAATACCAACTCATACAAAGCTAAACAAGACTTTTTTTTCTACAGACTTCCTTGAATCTTAAAAGTGGTAATGGTTAGATTGATCCTATACTGTAACACTTTTTTTCACACATTTTTTTGACTTTGGAAACCTTTTTTTTTTTTCCTTCCAATAACCATTCTGAAGAATGATGCACTTTGGCAAATTGTGATCTACACCAAAATTACTTTAAATCAGTGCCTGAAGAAAAAAATAACATGTTAAATATTACATTCTGTGGCCTTTCCAAAAAAAAATATTCATTTGGAGACGCACACACACACACAGACATACACGCAATTTTATAACTTCACCTTAGGAGAATATGTATTAAATCCTCTGAAGGACATTACTCGCCTGGTGTTGTACTTTGTAATGCTAATCTGATGAGTTCACTGATTTATAAGTGTTAACACCTTTGACTATCAGCTTGCCCATATCATGGGAGAATTGAGACAACATAATATGTTTTATGAACACAAGGACCTAAAGAAAAAAAGCTGAAGTCATGCTGGGCAGCCTTATTCTCATAATCACTCCTGATAGGCAGCAGGGAGGCTCTCATTTCCTTTGACATCACTTTCAAAGATTTTATCCTTAGAGAAATTTCTTTAAATGGATGGATAGATACAAATTTAGGCAGGAGAGCCTTTCTTTCCAAAGGACTTCCTGCTGCTTCTCCTGATAAGGATCAAGCTGCTCCATGGAAATGTAGGTTTATCTTTGATGTCTAAAATGGCATCATTTCTGCACCTGCCTCTCTTGAAGAATGGCCCTGAGCAATTTCCTGATGTTTCCTGGGTGAGAGAGATGTAGTCCAGCAAATAGACTATAACGGTAGCAACTTTTGACAATTTTTTATCTAGGTAATATGCTGAGGAATAAATAAAAACTGTTTTTAGTCAAAAATATTATTCATGTAATAAATTCTTAATGTCAAATACACTAGGGAATGACATTATTTTGAAGTAGAACAAATCTTTTGATATTTCTGTTCTTTCTTTGACATTAAAAGTCTCATTTTATATTTTGATATTTTTCTGATGAATTAAAAATTCTCAGTTATAGCACTAACTCTATATTGCCCTTTACTGTTTCATAAATTTCAGAATTAATATTACACAAAATATATTACAACTATTACCTTAAGAGAAAAAGATCTTGTTTCTTAAAAACTAGGCATTATATAGAAGATCATAAAATATATTGGGGAGTCCCATTTTTCTCCGATTTAAGCAGGAGTTGAATACTTGTTGAATATTCAGCCCCTGCTTTATTGAATACTTTGTTTCTTCTCACAGCTGACTGGTCTTCACATGTTGAAATAGGAAAAACAAATTAATAAATAAGTCTCAAGTCTTCAGAATTATAAGGCTCAAGTCTTTGGAATTATCAGGCCTGAGAAATATTTGTCATCACCTAAGATTTGAGAAAAGATTTGCTTCATTAATGTTTTTCTTGTATTGTCAGCTGATTTTGGGCTCTCTAAAATTGTGGAACATCAAGTGCTCATGAAGACAGTATGTGGAACCCCAGGCTACTGCGGTATGTACTCTAATGCTTATATTTGACTTTTATTACTAATTGGAATATTTTTCACTTAGCAATCTGGCTTTGAAAAACTTTTTATGTCCCTATAATGCTTACAATTTGGTGTGACTCTCCATGAGGGATCCATAGATAAGTAATACTCAACTACTCATGCAAACCCCAATTGTACAAGGAGTTAAATGTTAATTTAAGGGCACCTTGTTTGAACAGTAGGGGCAAAAGGGACCCCATGTAGGTGCTTTACACCTGCCTTTTTGACAGGACCTATGCTTGGGTCCAATCAAGAGTAAAAAGATGACCCCTAGATATAGGACAGGGAAGAGCAGAGCTTAAAACCATGAGCCTTTTGTCACTTATTTACTATTCTTTGAGAAAGTGACATTAATTCAGGTGGTATAGCAGACAATAAGGAGAATGGTAGTCCCTAGTTCTTATTCATAGCACTGGTCTAGCCTCATAACACAAGGGTTTCACTGCCAGCGGCCGCCAATCCTGGACTTGAGCTATGTGACGTCCTTTGCGTCCCAGATCCTTGCCCATCCTGCCAGAGAAGGCCGAAGGAATACTGTGAACAGCCCATGACCTACGCTGTGCACTTACAGTGCTTATATAACAGACAGAACATTAGCTTATTGGGGCCTGTCAGAATGAAATGGAATCTCTTTCCTTGATGGCAAAATAGATTAGGCAACAGTCTCATAGTCAGTACAACAATAGTTACCAAGAATCACAAATGTTTTTGTCATGAATATGTCAATTATCAACTAAGATCTTACTTTAGATTATAAAAGAAAAAGACAAGATTTCAAGTTATCAGTCACAAGATTAACAACCATTATTCTTTCTTATATCATCATCTTTTTATACAAATCTTTCTTCACTCATCTCTCTAGCAGAATTACTTACTGTACACTCAGGCCAGTGATGGGCATCAGGTAGATGCCGGGTCTGAGAGTGTCTAGGGAACAGATACATAAATCAAAAAAGATTAGCTCCTTAAGAAATACCATGTTTAGTGTATGGAAATCCCTTATGCAACATAGAAGACAGTGGCATTTGGAGTTGTCTGTCTTATAGTTCTGTGGCATTTGTGTGTGTTAGTCACCACTGTCTCATAGACATGTAAAAACTACATCATTAACTAATTTTAAAAGCTTTTGAATTCATAGAAATCAGATTGGAGAAGTCTACTGAGATATCTACGAAAGCAAATATATTATTAAATTTATAGAATTCTTGTGCTGAAAGAAATGCTAACATTTCATACGGTTCAGAGTATGACTTCCTTAAGTTTCTACATCTAGTTGTTATGGGATCAGGAATAAGAATATAGATATTTGAGGATACAAAATGTACATGACTCCCTCTTTAAAAAAGCAATATACATAGGTAAATCAGTACAGTCTCTCTTCATACAAAGGTGTGTTGGTTCTTTCTCTTACTTTTAAATGTTTTCTACTTAAAATTTTTTATACCTTAAAAGTATTACCTGTCCATTAAAAGAAACTAACATAAAATATATGTAATAAGTGTTATTAGCTGTGGGCATCTCTCCACAGCTTTCTCATATTTTTATGTTCATATAAACACTTCATTTTTCTTTTAACTAGATTCACTGGTGAGTGTATAGTACTTTTCTTTGCAGTTTATAAATCCAGTGATTGCATACAATTAAATCTTTACTTCATACCATGTATTCTTGCTCTGGAGTAAACTCCTTGAACAAAAGTAGTTTATCAATTAGAAGTAAATAAAAAAATTCAAAAACCTTGACTTAAACAAAGCAGAAGTTGATTTCTCTTAGGCGGGGGGCTGGAGATAAATGTTCCTGGTGACTTTGCAGCTATGGTGGACCTCAGGGCAGGGAGACAGACTTTCTCTTCTTGCAGCTCTACATTCTTAGTATGTTTCCCACAGTCCAAAATGGCTATTTGAAAAACAGTCATTATGGGACCTTCGGTGGCACCGGGGTTAAAGTCTCAGCAGTGTCAAGTTATCACCAGTCAGTGAGGCATGGGTCCTATCCCCAGCCAGGGAGCTGACCCACATGGCACAGCAGACCTCTCCTGTCTCTCTTGCTGTTCCCCTCAGCAGAGTCTTTCAGTAGATCTACCTGTTCTGCTCCCCACTCTGTCTCTGGTGAATCCTCACACCCACCCCCCCACACCTCTGCACTACGCCCCAGTTCTTGTATGCAAAAATAAATATAAGAAATGGTTAAAAAAAAAAGGTCATTACCTATGCATCCAATACAACAGCAAGGAAAAACAAAAAACTAAAATGTGGGGTACTTTACACTGTTAAATAGACCTGCTGAAACCCCACATGTTATCTCCACTAACATTTTATTGGCCAGCACTTAGTTACAGCCTCCACATAGCCAGTAAAGCTGGCAATGCATCCTTAGTCTGCACGTATTGCTGCCTCAAATGAATTCAGGGTTGTGTTACTAAGAATAAGTGTTAGATTAGACAACTCATTATAGCTACCAGAGAATTATGACTAAGATTCCTATACCTAGAGAAAAATATGAAAAACTTTACACTCAACCATTTTCCCTCTAGGCATCCCCTTGTTTGTTTCTATATATTTAGTTTTCTTCAGCTGACAGCCTGTCTGCAAGCCTTCCCTCCTGATGGCACCATGTGTGCTGTCTCGATTTCACACACCTTATTTGTCTTCCTTCTCTATTTCTTCATGCCTTCAAGTCTCTAAAACTATGAGGGAGTGGAAAAATCTGAAGTTAGTACCATATGCCAAATGAGGTTGACCATTTATGATTACCTTGTGGGCCAACTGATAGAATAGAAAGAGAACTTAGAAACTAATAATAAAGATAAATTAAGTTCTTCCCAGAAAAAAGCATATGGAAAATTTGGTATTCATTATCTAACACCAAACACTGTGCCAAAAAGGTAGATAGGTTGGAACAATTCTCTGAAAATTAAGCAGATTATGCTGAAATGGAAGCATTGGGAAGAGATTACTTGGGATCTCTTGGGGCTCGTCTGTGACTGTGAGATAACAGTATTCTTTCAAGGAGTTTAATGATGATGAGAGCAGATTTTACTTGCAGCATTACTGACTCATTATTCGACAAATGAGTGACTTATCCATTGATAAAATGAACATCAAATGCCTGATACACTCATATTAGACATTGTGATAACAAGAGTGAATACACTATGGTCTTGCCCTTCTAGGATCTTATGGACTGTAAATGAAGAAAAACCTGTACACAAGAAATTAAAGTTTCTTGTGATGAATCTGCATTTATCTGAACCAAAGACTATAGGATATAAAGGGGCAATGAACAGTGTGTCCTGCCTGGAGAGGGCTTCCCAAAGGAGGGACATTTGGATCGGATGCAGAAGAATGAGTAGGAGTTTCACAAGTGAAGAGGTGGTCAAAAGGCATTCTTTGTCAGCAGGCACAGGAAGAGAAAGACATAAAGGAGTGACAGCATCTGGCAAGTTCAGGGACTGTTTGTCACTTTATTTTTATACATAATAAAGAGTCCTTGGTACAGAGGCCAAAGATCAACTTGGAAAGATAGGAAGGATGGTATTTTAGAAGAATATTTTTATCAAGTTAAGGAATTCAGATTTTCTGTGGTGCTTAATAGTGATCCAGCAAAGGTTCTTAATTGAGACAATATTTTTAAGTAAATTCTATATTTTATAAATATCTTGATAATGACATTATGACAGATGGACATAAGGAAGAAAAGAATTAAAAGAAGGAAAATTAGAACATGATTATAAATGCTCTTTTATTTTTCTGATGTAAGAGATTTACAGTCAGCCTGTCACCTTGTAAACACCTTCTCAGCAGATAGTGTGTTCAACATACTCTTAAAGTCAATTTTTTATTTTTAATATGTAAAAAGTTTGTAGAAATATTATTTCAGATTCTTGTCCTTTTCATAATTAGGCCTATCTTACGAATACTAATATTTTATAATGGAAATTTTTACTGTTTAATATATTTTCCCTGCAGATATCTGTATCACCTAGAGGCTATGAAATGGGGAAAGAGGGAGTTAAGTGGTTGAGTGTGTTCAAGATAATATTTCCACTCTACTGTAGGTAGTGGTTCATCAGGAAGGAGCAATTTGCTATATTATAAGCAAAGGACAGAAAGCATCAAAACAGAGACAGTGGATGAAAGGGAAAACAAAAGAGCTTTGTAGATCCCGAAGGACTAAACACTTGTATGGAATTACTAGTATGTGGACTAAGGCAGCTTTAGATGTCAAAAGCAAGTCCAGTGTTTTTATTTACAAAGGCAGAGTCCAAATTGTGCATACATACATGCTTATATGCATCCTCATATATAATATGAGGATGGGTAAAATGAAAGACTCTTTCAGCCTGATACTAATTACCCAATTTATTCATGACCTTAATTATTTTTTGCTCATTTCTAGAGGACCAAATAATTAAGGTGAAATAGTAAGAGTATAAATTTTATTGACAAACTAGTCAAGCAAAGGCTGATTTCACCCAAGAATCAAATACCCATATTGGTGACTTTCGTTCTACAATAAAATTTAAAAACATTAGCTGAATTAAATACACAGTTAAAGGTCAAGTGCACTGCCTGGACCTTTCTGCTTGACAGCTGGAATGTATGCACTATGGTTCCTGTGGTGCTTCTGTGTGGCCACAGAAGGGGAGTAGGGAAGGTGAGAAGAAAAGTTCCTACTGAGAAAGTGGACAAGGGCCCTTTCTCCCTGAGCCATTAGATGAGTATCCAAGGCACACCTGCATGAACAAGTGCCAAGTAAGGAAAAGTGGTACTGAGGACAGGTAGAATGTGCTGAGGAAAGGTCATTGCTCATTTTGTTCTTGACCCTGCAGAGAATAGGCATTCTACAGGCTGAGTGCAGACTTACATGGAAGTTTTAAATTTGGAGGATAATGAGTCTCTTGGGGTATCAGTATTGTTCTGGTACTGGCTTACACAAAGCATCTTCTATGGAATTTTAATTGCCTAGATTTCAGTGTTTTTTTTTTTTTTTTTAATAATGTATTGAGCCCCAACTACAAACTAGGCAGATTTCTAGGGGCTAGATTTAGCAGCGAGAAGAACAACCCCTCTCTTTTAAGGATGGTTCATTTTAGCGGGAGAAGGCAAATAATAAACAAAGTAAGTGTTTAAATTATATTCCTCTATGGAAGAATATAGAACTGGGAATACAGAGATAGGAAGTGTTGGGATCCTGGGGTAAAGTTTGAGCAGGGTGTAGTTTTCACCCAAGAAGGGAACATAGGATCAAAGGCTTAAAAGTAGTCAGGAAGAAAGTAAACCATGTGGATGTCTAGGGGAAGTCCATTCCAGGTAGCAGGGGCAGAATGCACAGCCCTAAGGCAGGAGCATGCCTGGGTATCTTTCAAGTCCAGCAAGAGACTGGTGTTTGGAATGAAGTGACAAGGGGGAGGATAGTAGGTAGGTGAGGGACACAACATCATCACTGACATCAGCCCCTCAAGTCTCCTATTGTCCTCAATGCCCTCATTAGACACAGTCCTTAATGTCTAGTAATCCTTAACTTCTGGGTCTCCACATCATAAATCTTTTTCTGTGCTTCTACTTTATATTTGTAAGAATCTACTTCAAGAATAGAACCAGCAAGCCAGAGAGTTCTCAGTGCTTGAGGATTCAGCTCTGATATTACATATGTAAGGAACAATGATGGAAGCAAAAGAGGTCAAAGGGAGAGGTGATTGATGGCAAGTGGGCAGAAGTTTGCTTAAAATGTATTATTTGGGTCCTGAACACACATAAAATCATCCATTTGAGAATATTGTTGCAGAAAGGATATGTATAAAAAATGAATTTTCAAAAGAATTATTATTGATAGCTCTCAGTAGATTTCTTAGCGCATTGGGGAAAAACACAAAATTTGCCATTAACACATGAAGTAAAGTTTGAATTATGTTTATTACTTTATATTTCTGTAGATTTTTGTAAGATAACAGTAGAATGAGTTTGGAATCTTTATTTATATTCCACTTTACCCCATGGAAGAGAAAAGGTGGTTTTTGTGGGCCACATCCATCACAACCTTAAACAGACCAGGAGTCTCGGTCTGGTAAAGATTTTGAGCAAATAGTGATTATTTCAAAACAGGAGAGCTCAGTGGAATCATAGAGAAGTAAATTTCTTAGAAATAAAACTTTCACAGGATAATACAAGCAAGTTGTATTTATTTTTTTTTTTCCTTTTCTAAAAGAACTAGGTGTTCCCAATTATTTGGTTTTCTTTTCAGGGTATTATTAAGAAATAAAAAGTAAGGTGAGGAAAACAAGCTCTTTTTCTTTACACGTTTATAAACTTCATACAGAGAAATACTATACAATTATTTTAGCAAGGAATACTTTTAAAAAGATTTTAAACAGCTTAAATGAAAACTATTAAGTGGGAATTGGATTGACTGATATTTGTAGTGTAAAAGGTCAAGAACCCTGGGAAGTGGGAAGAAAGAATTAGGACCTAAAGTATATTACATGGATTTTAAAACATCCTTCAAACTATTTTTTGATCATGCTAACAAGTAATAGATAACCAAAGCGATAAGTAAGATCTCTTCATTCCTTCCCACCTTTTCACAGCATGGTATGCACAGAATTGATATTGTTTTTCTTAGGGTCACTAAAACTGACAAGACTGTTCCCAGTCAAAAGCAGTCCCTTCTGGGGTTAGCTCACCTGTATCCCTGACTGACCCACACCTTTGTCACACACTTAGCACCCTGGATTGGGACCCCACCTTTCCTTTGTTGTCAAAGCAAAAATTGCACTTGACAAAGTTGTGCTGCATTCTTGCCAAATGGACATGACAAAGGTTGACACTAAGAGAAGCCAGAAGTTTGGAGTCTACCCCTCTATGGCGCCCCTGAGTGCAGGCTCTCCTCTGAGCTCTAGCTACCATAGGATATCTAAGAGCAGTAGATTTCCAGATACTGCTTTTCTGCTTCTGGAAGATAAATCCAATCCTCATGCTCCCATACCACTCATTCTAATGAGGCAAAGTCCACAGGAACCGCTAGATGCTATATAAAGATGCCAGGAATTTTGTGGCCTTAAGAAAATTCAAGATGAGACTTTGCAGGAGAAATCCTACCTTGTCCCTCAGTGGTAGGGGGAGGATGGTAGTTCTATAAGGTCAGATTCAGACTTTAAGATAAAAATTTCCCCATATGCTACGAATTGCTGGAACTAAAGCAGAAGAGAAAATTTAAAAACGAAACCCCTGATCTGCTGGCCCTGCAGTCTGACCACATCTGCCTCCTGCATTTACACACTGGCTGCCCTTCAGCCTCTCACTTTTCTGTTTCTTAAGGGTCCCCTGTCTTCTCCTGCCACAGGCTCTCATAGCCTGTGCTTTCTCTATCTGGAATGTTTCTCTCTCTTTCCCCAGGACTTCCTTCTCCCTCTGTCTGGTTACCTCTCTAAATCCTCCATATCTCGGTCCAAACTTGACATTCTCTAGTCATCTCCCCTGATCTTCCAGACGCTTTCACTTCAATGATCTCTACCCTGCATTTCTTCACATGTTGTTGCTTTTATTTTTTTTGACCGATATCTACTTCCACCCACCTCCCCACCACAGACTGAGCTCTGTGATGGCAGGGAAGTGCCACATTTCTAACTCCCACATTTCCCTAGCATCTCCAAACACAGCAGGGTCTAAATAGCTCATGATTTATCTGAATGAGTAATGAATGAACTTGTTGATTTCCTTCATATTAGTCTCCTTTTTTTTTTTTTTCATTAAAAGCAATTTAAAAAAAAAGTTTCTGATAAAGAATGCCACTCTAGTTTTAACTCAATTTGAGAGACGCTAACTTAGGGTATATATGCAATGAAGGTGCAACCAATAACGTGTTGCAGGAAAAGAGGGGAAATCCAGCATGCTTTCAGTTTGGGACAATTTCCAGAACACTTTATAGTGAATTCATTTGATAAATGGAATTCATTCTACCCTATAGATGAACATTCCATCTCCAGATACTTTTCTAAAACATATTCACTTTCTATTCTGTAAGAAAAATTTTACTGAAGTAGCATTACATTGTAACACTGTATGTTTCAGGTATGATCATTATAAATCAACGTTTGTATCTAACACATTAAGTTCATCAGGAAAAATCTAACTCTATTCTTTACCATACAATTGACCCCCTTTAGCTGATTTACCTACTTTCCTCCCTCTTCTTCCTGGTAACCAAAATGATAGAGAACTCTCTGTTCTCATAGTGATAGAAAATTGGTAACCACTAATTTGGTCTTATTGTCTAAAAGTTTATTATTGTTTTATTCAGTTAATTTGCTTGTTTTTTTATCACATATAAGTGAAATTAAACAGTATTTTTCTTTCTCCATCTGACTTATTTTAACAAGCATAATGCCTTATCGGTCTATTCATGTTGCAGATGGCATGATTTCATCTTTTATATCGCTTAGTAGTAGTCCATTGTGTGTGTGCGTGTGTGTGTATCATGTCATCTTTATTAAGCCATCCATCATTAGGTACTTTGGTTGTTTCCAGATCTTAATTATTTTAGTTAATACTTCAAATGAATGTGGGGCTCATGTATATCTTTGAATTGTGGTATTTTGTAGTCTTTGAATAAATACCCAGAAGTGGGGTAACCTGATCATATGGAATTTCTGTTTTTGATATCTGAGGATACTCCATACTGTTTTCCACAATGGTGTGACAGTTTACTTTCCCACCAAGAGTATATTGGGTTCACTTCTCTTCACTCACTGCTCCCAACACTTGTTTCTTTTATTTCACATACTAGTCATCCTGTTTTAATGGTACCATGGTCTTATCAAAACATCAGCACTCTGAGGTCTAAGTTATTCATTTGTGAATAAATATCATTAAAGTTTTGAAATTTTTGTGTAATTTTTATATCGGGTTAAAATTTCTTTTTAAAAGAGTACATTTGCTATCTTTGCCATTCTAAGGCCACTGACCAAAATTATTCTGTACTGGAGATTGGAGTATGAAGTCTCCAGGGAGCTCTGTATAAATCAATGTTTAATGAGCCATCATATAAATGACAATATTTGGAAGGAGCAGAAAACTTGGACCCACCCACATAGAAGACAGCCAGAAAAATCAAGAAACAATACTTGATTCTAAAATACCTTAAATACATTTTTATAAAATGTGTTATTCTTAAAATGATTTACTTCCACCCTCTGTTTCATTTGTTTACTTATTGTTTGGACATTGAAGTGCAAAAAGGTGTAAGTGACAGGTGGAAGAACTTGTAGCATTGATATATGGACTAGCTGATATCTCTTCTGAACTAAATTTGTAGTCAGCTATTTCTCATGATAAGGAGAGCACAATGAGTAGAGTCACCTGCGAGGACATTGGATACCTAGAAGGGGTGAAGTGATCGACTGCCAGATCCTGAAATTTATTTCAGAAAAGCTCATGCCTTTTGGAAAGGGCTTAGTTTTATTACTAGAGCATGTTCCAATGACTCTGAATAAAATAAAAGGTTAAATTAACTAGGAATTGGAAATAGTGAAAGATTATTGCAAATGATATCTAATTATATCTCAGTATTTACACTTTGTTTCACCAAAATTTTGCATTATGATTGGTAAATAGTATAAAATATTTTTGAAAGATAAATGTATTATGGAAGATAAAAACATTGTATGTCCCATTTGTCTCAGTTAACTCCACTGTAGAAATTTCAGTTTTTTACACCAGTTTACTCACACTGCAACATTAGGGGTGAATAAGCTACATCTGGAGAACAGGGTTGTATCCAGTGCTGTGAGGAAGATATTCCAAAGTTGTAGACATTGTCTTGTTATATGAGAAACTCAGAAGCCCTGTAATGTGGAGCCAGAAAGAATTTATTCCAAGGTATGAAGTTCATTTAGGGTCTGGTACCTGGAAGCTATGAAGAATGGCAGAACACACCTGAACTTATAATGGAATAAATCTTTGTACAGTCAGGATGGGAGGGCGACTTCACTGCTGTCCACAGGGCAACATACACAGTGAGCATCTTGAAAGGAGGAACAGGATATGCAACAGGTTCTGTATAGGTAGATTGTCAGCTTTTCCTGCTCACACTATCTCTAGCTAGCTATCCCTTTGCTAATATCATAGTGGCCAACAAGTTAAAATTCGAAGTAAATTGGAAGTTAATTCAATTCACTTAAATATTAGAGTTAGAAACCAAGATCCAGAAAATGTAAAAGACTCCAACATATTTCTATGCTTATGTGTAAATGTCCATGTGAGACTTGGTAGCACATGCCCGATGTGAAGGAGGGCGTGGGGAAGGGCTAATGCTTGTTAAATATGCACGAACTAGTTCTCTGACTGCAGCAGCTCTTGGAGACAAAGATAGGTACAGACGACAGCAGCCGCTCTGAAACTGGCAACCCAACGTGCGTGCGTTTCCTCTGCACTATGGTCAGTGAAACATTTATGAGTGGGAGTTCAGTGTTGGGGATGTTAGAACCCAAAGGAACCTCTGGGGGATACAGATTGCCCTAGAATAAATACAACCAAAGAGAGTGCAGTTGTTTGCACTGAGCGTTTATTTTTCATAATTATGTTAATTAAATCTTAAAGGAAAATTTTCTAGGAATAATTTTCTTATAGATGAGAAACTTCTTGTCCCCATATAAAATTCCTGAAAAGAATTGCTGCTTAGAGCGTGAGAATGTACATTCTCATTTCATTCGTGTAGGCTTTTTAGCGCCTGTAATTTATGTAACATTATTTCTACTGGAAGAGACTATCCAGATTGGAAGAAGTGGAGGAGATAGTATATGTTATGGGATGACATCAATAGAAAATCCACTGTTTTCCTTCCTATAAGAGAAATCCAGAGTCCCATGAGAAAAGATCTCTTCCATGTCCCACAGTGCACAATGAGCCTGAAGGTTCCAGCCTGCATGGATAGTGGGTGTAGGCAGGAGGCATTCAGTGCATTTACTGGAAAAAAAGAGTGTGACACTCTTGTCTTCAAGGCCCCACTCAAGGGACCCTCAGTATCATCGATCATCTCCTTCTCAAGGTCCCCACTGAAACCATTAGTACTTTTGCTCAAAATGCAAAAAGACCACTCTGGATTATTGATCTCAGCCCTGATTCTGCACGGGTGGGAGCCATCCTTTTCCTTTTCTTCCTTTGTTAGTTTGGCAAACAAACACCTCAAACCTCAGTATGAGAAATCAGACCCAGTTAACGCTCCCATTTCCACAGCTCTAAGATAACAGAGACTATTTAATGGCTGAGAAGAGTATCTGTCTTGACAGTGGTAGGCAGACTTAATACAGCCTCACTGTTCACAGAGAAGGTCCTGTTTCTCAGTTCAGAATCCCAAACTGATGGGGCTGGGGGAAGACAGTGCTCTCTGCAGGACTATGTGCAGTTCTCCATACCAGGACACGTGCCAGAGTTCCTCCTACCTCCTTCTCCAGCCTTCCAGCACTAGAGAGTTCCCAATGCTTCCACCATCTGCTCTGACCCTACTTTGCACACTTTTAAACCCACATTTGTGGGCACCCTGTGCTTCAAGCAGATCTAGACCTCGAGATAGTATAACCATGCCCCTTTTTGCTTACTATGCTAGATTTTCTTCTTTCTTTCTTTTTTTTTTTTTGTGCAAAGCTCCCTTTAAAGTAAGCTAAGAGATTTGCAGCAGAGATATACTTATCTGACTTGGACAGTATCGTTATGTTCTGTGAAGAAGCTTAACGTTAATAGCTTAATTTTTATGCACCCAAATACAGGGAAACTAGAATTTCTCTCACTAAAGTAAGACTTAAGAATCTGTAGCTTCATACTTTGGTTTGGGGAAAGAAGATTTGTTCTATAACTGTTCTAAAGCTTCTGCTGATGAATTAATTTCTCCTCCATTGCTTGCTATTAAAATGAGAATGTTGGATTCGAACTCCAATTTAACACATTTTTCACTCTTTTGGCAGCACCGGAAATTCTCAGAGGCTGCGCCTACGGCCCGGAAGTGGACATGTGGTCTGTAGGAATAATCACCTACATCTTGTAAGTGAAGAAAAGCTATCTTTAGGCACACTGTTTGCCTTGCTGTCAAATTTTCTAGGAACTCATAGTCTTTATAAAAGGCAAGATTACTTTTTGACTTTTTTGTGATTTTCCATGATATGCATACATAACTGTAGTTAATGAATGAATTTCTGAAAATGAGAATTGCTTTTGATTTTGTAATTTTCTTAGCATTAGAATTTCTGTCCAGGGCTTTGCTGGATCTTATTTTGCTACACAATGTATAGCAGAGTTGGAGAACAATTTATTATTTAATTGTACCAAGGAATGTGAAAATCAGGTTTTCCTATTAAACCTATTATTTTACTTCTTGCATCTCATGAAAATAACTAGTTTATTCGTCCTTTTTAAAGAACAATTGTCTTCTAAATCTACTAAACAATCCCAGTTTGGTCATTTCTTAAGAAATGAGAACTTGTTAGATATATTTTAGCTATCAGTTTTGTTTCCTATCTCTTGATAGTTCTCAGACATTGAGTTCAATGCCATGAACACAAAGAAACATTTTTTTTTTTCTGATAGGAAATTAAATGAGCCAAATCTCTCACTCTCTGGTATCCCCAGCTCCATTCCTCAACTGCTGTCTACAAATAAACAAAGGGTTTCAGGAAATTTCCCAAGGAGAATGATGGAATTTCAGAGAACAAACATTAGCAAGAATGATGAAAGAGCAAAGGAAAATGATTGTGGAACAACTACAAAAGCAAGTTATTAATAGTTCAAGAGTTTAATTCAAAATAAATTGATTTTGTTGTCATTTAGAAGATATTGCAGAGTTAATAATAATTTGAACATACAAATCTGTAAAAAGTCAGCTGAAATTACAATAAGAAAATACCACAAAATGGGTGGCTGAAACAACAAAAACTTATTTCTCACGGTTTTGGAGGCACTTGTAGCAGAACAGAGTACCTGTAGGTTGGGTTCTGGTGATAATTCTCTTTCTATGATACAAGCAGCCTCCTTCTCACTGTGTTCTCACGTGGCTGAGAGGACCAGGATTTCTGGCTTCTCTTCTTAAAAGGACACAATCCTGTCATGAGGACCACCCAGCTACCTTATCTAAGTTGAATTACCTTTCAAAGACCTTATCTCTCAATGCCATCAAACTGGGGGAGTAGGACAACAGCATATGGATTTGGAGGGTGCAAACAATTTAGACTGTAACAGGACTTTTTTGGTTGTTTTCTCAACTTTTATAGTGACCTCGGAAAGTACAGTTTCTAGGTAATAGAAGATGTAAATGGGATGCCTGTGTAGAACCCCCCAATAAGTTAGCAAACTCTAAGTTTATGTGGTTATATATTGGTTGGTAAGCAAGACAGAAGGTTTAACCAGCAACCCATAAATTAGCCATCTGCTAGGATGTAATGATACCGGCATTCAATTTCCTGCATTTCCAGAAGTATTAAAGCTTACAAATATAAATGGGAGAGATAAGGAAACACTTTTTTTTTCTTATGAAAGTGCAAACTGTTTGGTAATGTTTGTTTACCACACTAAGTGCTAACATTAAAACACATCTCTCAGGGACATCATAGAATTCCTTCAGCTTATATTTGAGGAAAGAATGTTGTCTTCTCAATTGTATGGGTGGTACATGGTAAATGATGTTAAGTGAAAAACTCAACTTCACAAATAACAAGACAGACTTTCTCCTAACATGGAAATGTACTGGCCTGGTAAAAATTGCATTGTATGATGCAATGAATGGATTGAAGTGTTAAATGAGGTATAATAATTTAGAACTCAGTGTCTTTTACAGGACTCCCTGTACAGAAAAATGGAGGTAGGAAATTAAGTCACATTGTCCACAGAATTGAATATGAAATGAGCAATAGTACATGATAAAGTCATGTACTTGGGGAAACGTGGTCATTTGAGAAGTATCTCAGTTCTGAAATAATAGTTCTGAAAATAATTTTTAAAAACCTGTCAGTATTGTTTCCCCTAGTTTACTTAAGCTCATTAATTGATAGTTATTGTTTGAAAGTAAGCAGTGGTGGCACCTCAAAATGAAAATCACCATGCTGCTTTACAAGTAATTTTATTTAGTTCTAGTCTAAGTTCTAACCCCTAAGCCTGGGGATATAATATTTAATCTGCAGTTCATTAATAATTAGTGACACCCACCAGTTCATTGGAACATTTTTTTTCCCAATGGGTTGTGCTATTTTATCTTTTATTATTACTAAAACTTCTTCTAGGCTATTTTGTGCTATGAGCTTTTTCTTATAGAGATGACAAACTAGAAATGAAGGCCATTCTTGTTTCTTCCAGGAATTCTGGTCACTTTTACACTTAAACCCATTGTCCCCACAGAAAAAAAGCAACCATTAGAATGCTTACATCAGAATCAAAATCAGATAATGCCTAAGACTCAAACTCTCTCCTTCCGCTTTCAGTGCTGGAGAGCTGTCCAGTGGCTTGGAGCTGTCCTGTATTGTTCATCCACAGCTACCCTGTCTGCCCCTAATATCCTTCTAAACTGTCATCATGGCATTCAAATTTTGCCACTTCTGAAGGGTTTTTGTACTTTGTACACTTGCCTGTACACATTTGCTGCTGGGTGTCACAGTTCTTCTATATTTGGCATTACAAGCTGACAAGATAGAACATTTTACTTCCCTCACCAAAGGACAAAAAAACTAACAAGACAGATAAAAAGCAATCCAAGCACTCTACCTTCTGAACTGTCATTTTTCTCTCCAGATTTCTACATGGTAAATACAGGAGCTTCCTGAACTAAGTCTGAAAAGTTGGCTAACAACAGGCTATATTTTTTTCCATTGTGTGGAGAGCACAGGAGGAGCTGGGGGAAGCCAGCTTGCTGCTTGTCTCCATCTGGACACCTGCTCCCTTCCTTCTTGGGCCAGGGCCAGGACTCCTTGTGCAGACTCTGCAGAGGGGAGATGAAAGGAAGGCCTTGAGTTTCAGTACTCCTGAGCCTTGACTTTTTCTGGCTATCTCTAGAATAGTCCAAAAAGGCAAAGAATCTCCCAATAGGTAATCTCCCAATAAGCAAAATGATAGATTCATCCTAGAAAGTCACTATTAGGATGCACTTTAACATTTCATACTCTTTGCTACCTGGGCAGTTTGAAGGGAGCACTGGGGAATTTTTTTTTAACTTAATCATCATTCTCCCCCTTGCTGTGATGCAGGTAACATAGGCCCTGGCGGGGCCTTTTTGCTTTCTTTCCATTCTGAGTGATTTTATTACTAGAACCTCTGGTTACCTATTAACAGAGGAGGTTCAGTGGTTCCAGAACATGTTTTTCCTTTCTCAATTTTCTTATTTTTGCTCACTGAGCCTATAGAGGAAAGTGAAAGTGATCAGAGTGAACGGGTGTATAGCAGTGAAGGTCACATACAAGTTTGAGGCAACTATTCGCTGCTCATCTCTGTTGACTGCTTCTGTTAACTGGGTTAAGTTTTAAAAGTCAAATTCCCTTACGGTACTTTTAGCTGTCATCTTTGTACACTCTGAAATCCAAACTAGAATGGGTGGAAATGTAAAATTATACTCAATTTTATGGAAGAATTCAGTGAATAGGGTTGAAAAGAAGTGAAGACTCTTTTCTTTACAACTTTCAATCTTTATTCTGAAAATCTGAACTCTTTCACTTTACAATAAATTGGATCGCTAATAAATTTGTCTTTTCAATTCCCAGTGAAATAAAATTCATGGAAATTTGTTAGTGCAGTCCCTGTATTGGCTATTACCTTTGAATTGTGTCATTATTATATTATTATAACATTTTCTAGAAATCCTAAGTTGGTTTTGCATCTATTCTTCCTGAAGGTCTGATTATGTGTTTACACAATCAAAAGTATATTATAACAGGATAATTACATACATGTGCTCATTCATGACAGGAAGCTGTGAAAAAAGGACAACTCTGAATTTCTACAAAAAATTTGTGAAATTATATAACTTAAGCTTTTAAAGAAATTTTATCCTTTATTTTTTGTTCTCTAGACTTTGTGGATTTGAACCATTCTATGATGAAAGAGGTGATCAGTTTATGTTCAGGAGAATTCTGAATTGTGAATATTACTTTATCTCCCCCTGGTGGGATGAAGTATCTCTAAATGCCAAGGATTTGGTAAGTGTGACCAAAACAAATGACACAAAATGAAATAAAATCCATCACATTGATTTTTTTTTAAGATTTATTTATTGATGGGGTATAGGCCGGACTTGTAGGGGGCAAGAGGATTCACCAGTGACAGAGAGGGGAACAGAACTGTCAGATTGACTGAAGTACAGTGCTGAGGGGAGCAGCAGGGAGACAGGAGAGGTCTGCTGTGCTTGGCCAGGGATCTAACTCGTGCTGCAACCCCTTGCACCACCAGGAAGTCCCCATCACATTTATTTTTAGTTAGTGAGCAATGTTATTTTTTAAATTGCCCCCTCAATAACTTATTTCTTTTTTATATTTTTAATGAAACAATTCACACTAACACATTTTCCTCATAGGTAATGAAAACATGTGTTTGACTTATCATTAGCTCAGTTACCACAAATTATGATTTACTGTAGTATTAATTAATGCGTTTTACTACCTAATCAATGTAGAGTCTTGCTTATGAAGCCAGCTGTGCTGGGTGAAGCCAAATGTCATTTTCACACAAGAATCCTATTTTAGCACGGCTTGCTTTTACCAAGACTAAATGTTGCTTCCTGAAATTTCACTTAGACTTACTAAAATATCCTAATAGTAACACAGGTCCTATCATTGGCATTTTATATGATTATACGATACTAATAATATATTTAGTTTGTTCTTCTTTTTTGTTTGTTTTTAGCTGATTTAACATTTAAGCTAACATTGACTTTGTTTGCATAAGAAGACAGATACCCTCTAAAGAGATGATCCTCCTATTCTAAAACAAAAGGGTTGCTAACATGAGATTAACACATTTATTATCAATCCTGTAGAGTAAATCCATGCAGAAATGACTGAAACTAATAGGTTCAGGTTTATAAAGTTATGGAAAGTATTAGATGAGTTTGAAAAAACACATGTATATAAGCATATATGCATATATAATGTAAGCATGTGTTTTCAAAGAAATTAAAGTGAAAATTAGGGGATGGAAGTGTCCAGGAGAGTGTCCATCCATCCACAATCCATAAGTGGATCTTTCTCTAGGGTTGCCAATATAGTTAGAATTCTAACTGTAACAAGGTTGTCTCAAGAAAGGGAAAAGTCCCCAAATCCCAGTTCCGCCCTAAGTGGGTGGAGCTAAGGAGGGAAAAAAAATTCTGCAGAGAAGAAGGAAGGAAAAAAGAAAGCAAAGTAAAAAGCAGCGAAAAAACCTAGAGGAAGCATGTAAAACAAAGCAACATGTGAAGAAGCTGCACTTGCTTTTTAGTCTTAAACTGGTTAAAACAGATGTGGGTAAAAAACCCATAAAAAACTTAACAATAACAACTTTCATCTTAATTTTAATTTTACTCTTTTCCTCCCAAATTTATCTAACCCTTTTCTATAGGTCTCTACTGAAAGGTCCTTTGGACTTGTGGCAGGCTTTTGGGCTTTGCTGTAAGCCAATCCTATTTAACTAAACTTTTACCCTCAAAAAAATAAATAACTTTAAATACTTAACTTAATCACTATATTCTTTATCCTTTCTGTATTATACCCTAATTATATTATAAGTTCCTTTCCATTAAAAATTTTATATATTTATCTTAATACAGCAAATAGCAAAACCCATTCAGAGAGGGCAAATTTAAAAGTTCTAAAATACTCCTCTCCCTGCCCTGTACCATAACTATGACTTCAAGATGTATTCTCACACCAAATAGCCACTACCTTATTCCAGGTCACCCCTTCTGAGCCCAGGCCAGATTTTATTTTGGTTATTGAACTTTTTTTCAAGTTATTATTTGTTCATCCTCATAAGTAGAGTTTAACCTGCAAGAACTGGCTGCCATTGCTAGAATTATTCCTTTGACCAAATCATGCCCCTACGCCACCGACACCCTGTTTTTATTCCAGAACTTGACTTCGGGTGCCTTCCAAAGATTTGAGGGAACCATCAACTCCATGACAGAATCATGGATGATCATAAGAACTAAGATATTACTCCTTTTGTTTGCTATTTAATCCCCACAGAAAGAATGATGGAGGTATAAATGATTCCATTCCCACTGAGATGTATTTGGAGTTCTGAATTCTAAGTGACATAAAGTACTAGAATTAATCAGGTACTTGTTCTGCTTCAAATAATGTCCAGGCCACAGGCAAGCCAGGACCTGTTTCTTTGTCTTCTGGGGGAAGACTGTCTGCTAGTTCAGACTCTCTCATGACATGGCCTCCCTAAATCCCCTCAGCTGTGGCCGCCTGGAGCCCTTCCTATGCATAGTGATCCCCATTGGAGAGCTAGCAAGTATTTTTTTAGTGTATAGTTAGTGGTACTTCAAAGGAAGTAGCACAAGAACTAGAACTTCTCAAGCTCAGGAATAAGCCCAGCTCACCATAAAAATCTTCCTCAGGAATATATAGTCCTTTATCATTTCAGGTCAGAAAATTAATTGTTTTGGACCCCAAAAAGCGTCTGACTACCTTCCAAGCTCTCCAGCACCCCTGGGTCACAGGAAAAGCAGCCAATTTTGTACATATGGATACTGCTCAAAAGAAACTCCAAGAATTCAATGCCCGTCGCAAACTTAAGGTAAGAAGGTGTATCTTTTTGTTTGGTTTTAAGATTTCTCTTTTATCTTGAAATAAAGATAATCCCTCAATTCTTCATCTACTACTATTATTGGTCATTTCCTGTGGTACAAAGGAAAATCCTGCTTTAATGCTGGTGTAAGACCACTTATGATTGTATTCTCTTTTCATAGAATTTATTGTTAATAAAGGGAAATGTGTTGTGTACTGAATTTGTTCACTAGTCACTCTCATTTAATTAAGGCTGAACTGCTTAAATTGTTCTGAAAATTAAATTTATTCAGGAAGTTGTCTTTTTGAATATGTGAAAATTATGCAACAATTTCTTAGAACTATATTTAGTAATAAGACCATTAGCATCCTTGGTAAAGATTAAAATCGAGTGATATATTTTTAAATCAAAATATCTTTATAGGATAGACTATAGATTAGGTGCTTTTCTCTATCATAATAGTATTTAGGGCTTACATATATAAACATGCAATCTCAGAGAATGGCTAGGGGTAAAAAGTAGTGTTCTATTCACCCAATCTTACTCTCTGATACAGATAAGTAAGTCTAAAGGCTTCCATGGTCAAATTAATTTGAAATATCCAGGATTCAATGATTTTGACTTAGTCAACAATTTCAAAAACAAAGTTAATCTTGGAGTTTTTTTTATCTTTTTAATATTAACTAATGTTCCATATTATAAAAATTTTGGGAACCATAGTCTAAGTTTCTTTAAAATTGGTAATCCATGGACAAACATTTACTTAGGCTTTCAATTGTCTGGATGAGTAAAATACATTAGTTTGAGATAAAAATAGAGTTTGCTGTTCATTCTCTAAACAAGTTTTTGTTCCCCAATTTTGGTATAGTGTTCTTTGAAAGATTCAAAACTAAAATACACACACACACAAACAAAAAACCTCCCTAAATTCAAAGTTGAGGCTGAGCTCTGAGATGGATTTAATGTGGGAATAACTCATCCCTGCCTCTTTTCTGTCTCTAACTAGGCGGCAGTGAAGGCTGTGGTGGCATCCTCCCGGTTGGGAAGTGCCAGCAGCAGTCATGGCAGCATCCAGGAGAGCCAGAAGGCCAGTCAAGAGCTATTGCCAACCCAAGATGGCAAGGAAAATGTTGAAGCTATTCCAAGAGAGGAAATTCAAGGTGCTGGGGATCAAGTGGCAGCTGAGGTGGCAGAGGCTGAGGTCATGAAGACACAAGCCACTGAGGAGGTCAACTATGAAGATGTCACTGCTGCTGCGGCCACCAAGATGGCGCCTGAGGCCCGAGAAGACAGCAGAAAGGTGGCTGACCCAGAAGTAGAGGGAGGCCTAGTAGACGAAAAGCTGAAGACTGTGGAGGAAGCTGCAGCCCCCAAAGAAGGGCAAGAAAACCCTGCTCTGGGATTTGGAGTGCAGGAAAGTGATCCGATTCTGCCAGAATACTAAAGTGGTTTCCATCTCATCTGGAAGCCAAATCCCAGCATTTTATGCATTTTGTCCTTCAGCAAGGAAAGTGTGGAAGCATGATATGCACTATAGTGATTCTGTTTTGAGGTGCAAAAAAATACATATATATCAGTGGGTAATCCCAACTTCAATGCATGTGACTGCTTTATGAAAAAATAGTGTTGTCTTTGGTATGCAATGGGTACCTAATATCGATGAGTTAAATTTGAAATTGCAAGTAAATACAGCATAACATTTAAAAACATACATTTTCAGGGATCAGTAGGACACACTGAAAGCAAACAGTAACCAATGGTTTTTGCTTTGAATACCTAGTCATCCTAGATCCTTTGAATTTCTTCACAAGGCAGTAATTCCTTTGGACTATTGCTTGGTTAATACTAGAACTATAAGATATGTTCTCATGACATTCACAATATTTTACTTTTCATTAATGTGTTTGAACTGTTTACAAGGATGGTTACAGGTTCTAGTTGTATGGTATGTGCAAAAAACTTTTTCCACTTATAAAAGTGAGAAACAAGCATACATACTATTATTACATGTCCCTAAAGTTTGCACGGATAATGCTTTTTCATTTTGTCATTATGTAGACTATCTTATTAGTAACTGAAAAACATTGTCATAAAATTCTGCCATTTTATGATCCTAGGGAAAGTATTTTAAAAACTCCTACTGAGGGATGTATTATTTACTTTACCTACTCTTTCATAAAATGCCCTTCTTCTGGGCAATACTTAGGGTAGAAAACAAGAAATTTAGAGAAGGAAATAAGACTGGGCCTTAGACTAACAAAAATTGACTCATCATTTTTTTTCAGATAAAATTAGATTTATTTATGTTTTTGTACAACTTTAAAGACAGGAAAATTTGTATGGATAAACTCTATAATTACCAAGTTTCAACTATATGGAAAAATCTCCACAAGCTGGTGCCAAAATATTTGAATAGAGTGAAATTATCATTTCACCATAAGATCACTCATTAGTGAAGTTTTTAGAGTAAGGAAACATTTTTGTTTATAAGTCATTTTTTTTTCTTTAGTTGATGGTTATACTGCTCATAAACTAAAGGTATTTATGATAAGTTAGCATATATTTTTCTCATATTTGGAAGCAAAATACCCATACTTTATAATGTACTTTTGAAAGTTTCCATGTAAATAAATTTAGACAATACAACTTTTAATTTATCTTTAGATACTAAACCAAAAATAAAACTACAGATTTCAAATCAGAGTCTTGAGACAATATAACAGCAGATCTAATTATTTAAAACTAAAAATAATTTAGTTTTTTTCCCAGGAAAGTTTTCTTTGGTTTTCATATGAGCACTTTTCCCATCAGAAATTGTATTAGTCCCACATATCCCAGATTTATTTCTCTTTTGAGTTTAAATGAATATTTATAAAATTATGTATCACATTTTATTAAAATTAATTTCAAAGAACAAAATAATAGATAATAATGAATATTCCATAAAAGTCTTCATCAAAACAAATTATCTGAAAATTTTTTGGCTCATCCTCAAAACTATTACATTGGAACATGAAATTACACTCTGGTTTCTGGGAGCCACTGGACCTCAGTAGGCACTGTTTTCTAAGTGCAGATTTTCTTTGCTACTATTCTCATAACACAGTGTAGGACTTCTTATCTTCAATAGGCTAGGGGCTAACCCTGACATAGACAAATAGGAAAAGGACTTGAGGAAACATCATCTGAGCTCATAGGAAGTTTAGTTTGTGTTTTACTTATTTTTCAGTAACTAGTAGAGACTATTTACCTTTTTTTCTGTTTTCTCCCTGCTCACTTTATTCTGTCTCATAATTCCTATTTTAGCTACTAGAAAAGGTTCACTATTTTTAACCTTTAAGAATGCTTTATTCACTAAGTGTTAAGATTTTCATTTAAAAGATCAATGTTTTGTGTACTTCTCCCAGTGAGACTTAATATATAGAATAAGTTTCTTAAATGTCAGAGAAGAGAGAAAGGGGGCTTGCTAAAAAGCAACAGTTAGTTGGAAGATCCAAACATATTGCCCTTTCCAGCCCATGCCCATATTGCTTCAAATGTGTTTGTACCTGTCATGCCAACACGTAGATCGAACCGACTGCCTTGATTAGAGTTTATTCATTTACATGAGTTCATACATATTCTTTAGTGAGGTTAATTCCATCTATTTTCTAACTTGTAAATTGCACTCTCAAATTCAATGAGAGTCTTAAAGTTTGACTTGTATGTTGAAGATTAAGTTTTGATAATGCCTACTAGTGACTAACTTAGTCATTTCAGTGGAAGACAAGTCAAGCATTCACAAAAATTGGTTACTTCAGTCAAATGACTCAATCTAGTATTTCACAGAGATATAACCTAACTTAGGATAACTACATTAACATTTTTGAAAGAACAGCAAACATTTATATTGGTTTTAATGGGGTTCATTTATCTCAAAGATTACTTTGCTCAGTAATGGTTGACTATTGCAGGTAGCGCCCTCATTTGGCAAACTACTTTATAATGCTACTGCTAATTGATGGCATAGCACAAGCTAACAAATTTAAGGAAATTCAGCAAAAAAAAAAATACATTTTCCAGCTGAAAATTATGTTACATTATTTTTGTTTTCAGATAAGTCCAACTAAGTAGCATAAACTAGTCTATTTTACCAAGAACAATCTTGAATTATTTCCCTGATTTAAAAAGTCTTATTAGAATCCCATTGTTTTTCTTGAGTTATAAGAATTTATCAAACAGATACACAATTAAGATAGAAATTTAAATAATATGATTATAGAAGTTATTGTCTAGAACATGTTGTTAAATATAAACAGGAGGTGAGCCACATAAGTGATTTTATATTTTCTTGTAGTGATATTACAAAAAGTAAGTATAAACTGGTAAAATTGTGTATTTTAATCCAATATATCCAAACTATTCTAATATATGATTAGTATGATAAATTAATGAGATGCTTTGAATTTTTAATTTTTATACTGTTTTCAAAATCAGGACACATATATTACACCTTTACTACAGCAAGTGCTCAATAGCCAGATCACTGACTATTGGCTACCATATTGGAATTGCACTGAAGTAGACAACTTTTTAAGCCAAACAGAAACATAAATTTCTACATTTCATTAAACTGCCTCAGTTTTCCACACTGGTATGTGGTGGGAGGCCAAAGGGGGAAAAAGTTATTTCAGAAATGTCACACACCCAAGTAAGTGAAAATCCTTTTGGTTACTTCTGCTTATTCATTTGCTTTAGAAAAGGAATATTTCCTACCATGATTTTTAGAAAATGATACTTTCCTGGGCATTTCTAAATTTTCTCTTAGCCATCTACTAATTTGTACTCTGGAATCTTAACTACAGGCTAGTCTACTGAGTACTGATATAAAGCTGATAGCATTATTGTGTATCAAAAACTATGGGTGAACCATGCATTCCCATTCAGAAAGGACTACACATAGTCATAGCATCTTGATGGGGGGCATGTAGGTCTGGACTAAGTTGGATACTATTTTTGTATCACAGACAACTTCTCTCTAGAAATCTGCTGAAACATCAAATTTGCATGATGAAGATTGGATGATGTTGATGATGATGATGATGATGATATCCCAGTTACCACCAAAATAGGGATATGACTGGCAAGTGGCATTTTTTTTTTCATATTTCCTTAGAAATCCATGTGCCATTTACACATGTATTTAAATAACTTTTCTTACATACTCAAGGTTCTATAGCCATTTTAGTTTCAGGCTTAGGAAACAGTTTGCTTTTTACTAGGAACTAGATTACATCGTATTTAAATATATTTTGTAATTTAGAGTGTTTAGCAATCCTATTTCCAGTTTCACATGCAAAGTAACTGCTGTTGGGTTGTTGAAGATTTAGTGAAAGGCATTTTGTTTCATAAGTAACTACTTTGCAGAAGCATCTGGTTACATTTTAAGTTGGAAAAAAAAGAAATGCCAGAAAAAGGGATGCATATAATTAGAAAACTATTCTGTTTTAGGATTGTTCTTGCAAAATAAAAAAAAAAAGTCAACAAAGTGAATCAGCAAGGTTTTTCTTGAAGGTTGTTTCCACATACAATTGACATAAATATACTGAATAGAATCGATTACATAACTACAATGCCATTATGTAATTTACTTTATTGAAGAGTATTTAGTCTTATGTCTATTTTAGATAGTGCAAACTTTCCAGACATTTACCTACATAATAGGATTTTTAATTTTCTTGTTATTACTATTAGCTCATATTCCAATTTCCATACTGGTTATCACTGATCTATTCCTGATCAGGGTCATTGCTAACATTTGAGCAATTATTGGTTGAATATACTGCCTTATGGTTAGACTCCATGTATATATTCTGTGTTTTAAAAATTACTTATGCATTATCTTATTATAATATTCATAACCCAAAAACCAAGCATACATGTACTCAATAATTTTCTGTAATGTTTTTCAAACTCCTTTTCTTCCCCTGGCACTATTCAAAGCAAATTCTGGCTCTATAACAAACAGAAGGAAATGAAACCAAAAAGACCATTGCAGAGATATCAGCTACCCACCCATACTATGTTCAGCATTTAATCTTAGCTCACAAGGCCCAATCATTTATATACTAATCTTGGAAAGCAATGATAAACTTGACAAATTTGTTTGCTTGTATAAAATTCCAATTTTCATAAATTCTCTGTGATATACTCGAGTGTTTGATTGGTGTGATTCTAACACCCTTCAGGACTCAGTCTCTTCCCTGTCAGCTGGCCCAGAGATCCACCTTAGGCAAGATGGAATTCCTGTTAAGGAAATGGACCATCTGACTCCACAAAATCTCACATTCTCTGGAGAAGACTCTAGGAATCTGGTATTTTTGAGCTCAAATTAACCAACTGGGAGAAAATGTCTTCCAGTGCACTGGTTAAAAGTGACACTGTTTAACTAGTGGTGCATTGTTATTAGTCAATATGGAAAATGGGATCCCACCAAACATTAGTGTTTTTCATGTTTCTTTTTTATACCACTTGACCCAGATCAAGGTTTTGCTGCATCTCTCTGACCACCAAGCTGCCCCTCCCATACTGTGAACTGCTTTTTAACTTTTGCAAGAGTATCCCAGACTGACTAAAGATGGGTCTCTTAGAGGTCCAGAAGTTAGTTTAAAATCTAAGCAGCGATGCTAGGACCAGAGAGTCACACTGTTCATAATAGCTGATTTTAGTCCATTGTAAGATCCTAGAAAACCCATAGCATGGAGTAGATTAATATATTATTATATTCTTTGTGGTGATGTATTGTGTTAAAAGTGACAGATATTTAATCTTCAGTCAGATTAAACCTTATTTTCTACTTAAAATATTATTTTATTTTGGGTTACAAATGCAGTAAGCTTCACAAGTTTTGAAGCTATTATGTTCCCTAAGCATTTCTCTTTCTGATAATCAATTGTGGATGATAAAAATGTACTGTATTTCTCTTTTCTTTATCCTTCCTTAATACATGTATAGTACTCTGGTTTGTCATGGATACAAGTAAGTTTGACTATAAATTGAAAACTTTCATTTCATAGCTGCCTTCTTTTAACCTGGACTATTTTATAGCTTGTCATGCAGTTATTATATAATGGCATAGAATACACATAGCATATTCATGAGTTACAATTTTGTTTACATTTATTGTCAAGGTTATGCTGTCAGAAGTTCCCATTAATTTTTCCTCCTGCATGCTTAATCTCAGTATTTTCATGGTCCTCTGCAAAGTCAAAAATTATTTAACATGTCCACTTATTAGATCATTCGGTCCAAACACTGTGCTACAAGTTACCACAGTTCATGTCTGGTAGATGTTGTTTTGATTCCCTCAAAATTTAAAATGCCCTGAGTTCACTGAATGGGATCACTAGATAGGAAATTTAAATATTTCTTATCCCAATGAACTGAGGGTATCAGGAAAAATGGATTACTAGTAAAGGAGTTACAGGGGCTAATATTTATATTTTCTTATTTGATTGCCAAACATTCTTTTATGGTCTTCTTGATATACAAATAAAACTTCAATGTGCATTTTTAAGAAAGTAATTGTACATAATTACAAGAAAATATATATCCAAAAAACAGTTTTCAGGAGTCAGACAATCATCATGGATTTGTTTTTATGAAAGTTTTTTAGAAAACAACCATAATCGTTGATTTATATATTGTCTGTGGCTTTCACACTGGTAGGACACAGTTGAGTAGTTTCAACAGACACATTATGGTCCAATATTGTCTAAAATGTTTATTTGACCTTTTACAGAAAAAAAAAAATATGACCCTGGTTTTTCATAGCACCAGGTATCTTTTTGATGACCTCTAAAAATATACATTCCATCCTATAGATTTTTTTTCTACTTAGCTTAGAGTTCTTCCATTTTCTTTTTAGGACGTTAGGAAAGTTGCATTCTACTGTAGATAGTCTCACAACAATAACTATGCTGGGTATATAAATTAACAGTAAAATTTCCCTATAAAACCAAATTCAAAATTGCATCATTCATGAAAAAAAAGATTATAAATTGGCTTGCTTGAGAATGACTTTGTATGACTTTGAAGATGCTTTAGAAATGTAATTTTTATTTAAAATCATGCAAATGACACCTGGCACCACTATTTGCTCACATTTTAAGTCAATTGCAGCTGTTTCTTTGTAAGCTAACATAGAAGAGAACCCCTTTGTGACTCTTTCAGAATATTCTCAAGTAATTTATATTAGCTGGATTTCATGTAATCATTTTTTTAGGAAGTAATGTACTTTATTTATGGTAATGATGTTTTGCCCATTAATAACCCAGATAAGGAGCTATTCTGTAAGAGCGGCTTTTCAGAATCCCATGTTCTTTGAAGCACTATGTATTTCATTGAAAAGAGAAGGCCTTCAGTAAATTCCTTTCTTTTCTTACATATTCAGAATCCAGAAGGACCCTTTTAGTCTATTTCTGTCACAGAGAAATTATTCATTTGAAAATACCTGCCTTAAAGAAGGGAGATGACCTAGATATTGAGAAATGTAGGCATGCATGACCTTTGTGTTCAAATTGGAACATCTGTGACCAAAATGTTGCAAATGAATATTGAGAAGAAAACTATCAGCTTATTATAAATACCTAAACTTGTATAATGGCTCTAATTAAACACAATTTTCTTTAAACTGCTCAGCAAATAATACAATGTGGCCACTCAGCTACACTATAAAACTCAGGAACCAAAGAGATGCATGCCTGTTAGGTCCTCAGAATGCTCTTTGTAGGAGAGAAACTTGACTGGAATGGGAGATATGTAGATTAAGTCCACATTTCCACCTGCTCATTTTTCTTGATTGCTCAGAAATTGAAGACAGTTGTTAACTGACTTCAGTATCTTAGAAGTGAATAGACCAAAGTAAACAATTTTCTTCCTGGAACCATAAGTTAAATGGTATACTCTAGAAGATACTAGACCTCGATTGCAAACACATTTGAACAATGTTATTTGCGAATTTTGAAGCTTCCAGAATAGCCCATTTCAGGAACTCATTTTTTCCCACTATTATGTAGAACAGAGGCATCAGAGGCAAATTAAACCCAGTGCTACCCTCTAGGAGTGAGCTGTATCATTGCAAAGAAAAAGAAATGTCCAAAGATAGCATGTGTTAAGTGTAGGTGGGCAATAAGCTCTCTAGGGATAGAAAGCAGGAAGTTTGCTTTTGCCTGGAATAATCACGGAAATTCATGGGAACACAGGCTGGATATGAAAGATTGAGAATCTTTGCAGGTAGGAAGAGGGAAAGGGGGGGAGGTATATGCCTTGGTGAGAGATCTAGAGTGGGAAAATCTAGGCAAAGTGGTGAAGGAACAATATTGTGTGAAAGGCTGAAAGTGTTGCTAAGTGTGCAGAAGAGTCTCAGATCTTGTGCTAAGTTAAATTAGATCTCCTCACTCTTACTTTAGGTAGACACTATGCAGCATCAGAGCATCTATCTAGTCAGTCCTCTGTGATCTACATATTTAGCCAATGTGGTGCATCTCTAAGAGGAGTAATAACCATTTAACATATTCAAGACACTTTTGTGAAGTTGAAGAAAATCTTCAATCACTGAAAGCAAATATTACATTGGTTAGGTTCCACTGATAGTCATGGTAGTGATTATCTGACAAAACTTCAATGTCTGAATAGCCCTCTAGAAAACTACCCTAATTGCCAAAGTTTTGCCAATGGCAGCCTACTCAAGGTTTCTATTGTCATCCTTGGTTATCTAAGCAGAAAAGGCAAGCAGGGGCTTGAGATAAAATTATAACCTCAAAGTTTAGGCTTCAAAAAGTAATTTGTACAAAACTAAGTCTCAAAGAAATTTAACATTTTCAAAACAGCTTTCCCCAAACATCGAATTGGTCTTGTCAATTTCTTCATTTTTTTTTTTGCCACCTTATCCAACCTTCTTTTTAAAAATTAACTATCATCTTAGTGATGCAAAGAAAGTTAAAATGTGGAGACACTGTGGTAGTTATAGAAAACACAGATACAGAAACACAAATTAGTAAGTAATGAGAAAGACTAACTTCCTAATAGGGTTTTTCAGGCTTATGTGATATTACCTAATATATCTTTTCTAATTTTTCTTAGAGGAGAAATTTGTATTCCTTGGTTGTCAAGTGTTATAGACTACTGGGACATACACAGTTCAATAGCAGCATGGAGTAGATTAATACTGTTAAATACAGGAAGTCTGTGTCTCTAATAGTTTTAGGCTGCAAGTCATTAACCAAAAACAAGTGCATGCAGGATCTGGAGGACAAAGAAAAAAATGTGTATTTCAGTTTACACAGTCAAGAGTATAGGCTACCTTTCCAACTGCTGATTGAAAGCACTGAAAAAGAAGCTATTACCGTTTCATTTTTTAAAACCTGTCAAAATGGTGCTATTGACTCCTTCATACAAAGATATATTACAATATATTTTAGGTAAATACTAAGTCTGACCTGGCCATAAATGTAAATACAGAAAATGTTTGTAAAGAATTCATCAAAATCATGCCCACTGTTGAGCTACCATATTCTTCATTGGCAACTACTGTCATGAGTCCTGACTTCCTAAGGATGGGGCACAGCAGTCAGTATTCTCAGCTGCCCAAAGTTTAAGGCAGACAATATGAGAGCCTCAGACATTGTGGTTTCTTCCTGGTCTCAGGTTGGACAACCAGATTAAATGACTAAATATGCCCATCTTTTGGTGTGTTCCAGGGAAAAGGAAGGGAGAATATTTGATAAGGTAAAATGGATACAGACTAACTGTTGACATTGACCTTAGCGGAGGCCAGTGTTACTTGTGTAAATTCACTCAGATGTATTAGAACATGCCAAAAGAAATATGTACCTTGCTGCTGGGAAATCTGTAAAGCAATCTGCATGTACAGTATGACAATAAATCTTCAAAGAGCCCACCAAAACTTTGCATTCTGTGATCTGAATGTTACATTTCACAAATGTTACCACATACAAGAATGACACAATGAACATTTTCCTTATCTGAAATATGGAATTGAATCATTTCTTGAATGTTTTCCCACTCCCAATAAATTATACTTCTAGTTTCATAGCATTTTTAACATATACAGCAAACATAAAATCATTAGTTAATAGGGGACTTCAGTAATTATTTAATCCAGCAAGCTCATTTTATTAAGTGACATCCAGAAAGATGATTTAACTAAGGTCACAGAGAGGCTCATAAAAGAATAAATCTGGTTGCCCATCTCCTACCTCACATTTTTATTATCAAAATGTGAAAGTAAATGAACATAACACCTCAGAAAGAAAATCATTGCTTATTTCTAGCATTAGTTGTTTCTTTTATAAACTTGTAATCATACTGTACCTTTTCTTATATCAACCTATCACTAGAGCACAAGCATTTTTATAAAATCTTCATATTTATGATAGCTACAAATAATCCAGTCTCAATGATTTTTTTTTTCCTCATAAAACAGTTGTTGGGTCAGATGATGTTCAGTGCTCACTTCATAAGATGTCTCCAAACCAACAGGATCCAGGAATGGGAAGGAAGAAAAAACTGCATGCTCACCTTTAAACTGTTAGCAGGACGAGTTGTAAAAAGATCTGAAAGCCTCAGAGCTTAGCTGCTCAATCATTTAGTAAACAATTGTGTGAAATGTTTGAGGGGGAAGTAGGTGACGTAACAGCAGAGTTTACCCTCAGAATTGCAGCTTGCTACTACCTACCATTATGTCCAAAATGCCGGTTTTGTTGAGAAGACATACTAAACAATGACTTCTGAGGGAATTAAGAAATGCTAGAGAAGAACTTATTAAGAAATTATCAATTAAAATGTAAGTAATTTTCAAATATCCCCTTTTATTTATATTAACACATGCTCTTATTAGTTTAACAAATGTTCTTGTTTTACATGTTGGCACATAAAAATTATAAACTAAATAGAATGTGTTTATACATATACATATATGTGTATATATATTATTATATATAGCACAACTTTTGTTGAACAGCATGAGGTGAATTTTTATTTAACTATACATGGTATACATATAAAATCTTTGGAAAGAATAATGAAGAATTTCTAATTCCAATTTCCTGTACTCTGGGATTAATGTTTCCTTTATGTTCAGATTTTGCTATCACCTACTTCTAGAAGTTGAATGAGAAAGATGTAAGAGACACTGGTCAAGATATATATGACACAGGTCCTCATGGAAATCTGGCCAAGTTCTTTGACTTCACTGGGTCTCATTAACTTATCCATAGAGTTGGAATATAGTTACAATATCCACTTATTTAAAAGATACTTGATTTAAACAATTGATTCTAAGGATGCCAGTGGGCTCTTGAATATAAAAGTAAACTTTTTATCTACATCAAAGGGTATTATTCATACCTAAAAGCTCAATGGACAATTAGAGGCTTAACTGTGCAATATTTTCCTATCTTCTCTAGAGGCAACCTGCATCAGACTTTTTAGGGTAAGATGTTAATTTAACTCAAGCTGAATGTTATAAAATGTCTTCCAGTTAGGAAGGAAAGCGGGACTAGAAACAAAGACTTTTTTTTACTGGGAGATAATCTTACAGAAATCTACAATTTCAACTATAGGCAACCTCAGTGAACATGGAAGTGAAGATTATCAACATTTACAGTCCACACTATTCTAGCAGTTATATATAACTGTAGGATACTAAATTCTCATATTTACTCAGTATTATAATTTAACATTTCATGCAAAAGTATCATTGATGATTCTTTATCTTGTAAGAAACTGATCTCCTTAAAAAAAAAACCCTTAATGTACTGAAAAGAGTACACTGCCATATACTTACTGCATATGCAACTGTTGATGCAAGGTAAGCTATCAGTTGGAGAAAATAATGAAGTACATAAAATAAGGCGATTATATTCTTTGACTTCATTTAGCTGCCTTATGAAAGGTAAGTTATCTTTAAAGGACAGTATTTTTGATTATAACATTTTATTGTTAACTACTGATAAATTTCTAATGTTCAGGTGTTCATGTTGTATGGAAGGCTCCAGAAAAGATAAAGTATTTTGCATTTGATAGTAATTCCATAAAATTCTCTACTTTATAGTATAGAAAGATAATACATATACATAGAATTATGCTATTTAATACATACCACTGGCTTCATGTGGATAATGAGCACTTAAAAGTGTGATTACTCCAAATTAAGCAAATACACACAAAGAATTAGTACAAAATGAATGCAAGCTATATTGATTTTTTACATTGATTACATGTTGAAATGATAATACCTTGGATATATTAAGTTAAATTGATATATTCAAATTAACCAGATACTTATTTTTTAATGTGACTGCTAGAAAATTAAAAAATACATAAAAGGTTTACATTATTTTCCTATTCTATACAGCACTGCTGTGGCAATAGCAGTAACAATTACATGTTAATATTAATCCCAAACTGCATCATGAAATTTCTAGAATTATGGCATTTAAGATAACATACTTAATATACATTATCACAAGGTTCCTGAGCTTAGAATCAAATATACCTTTATTCTTAAAAACAAAACCAAATAAAACCTAATCTTTTTCTTCATGTGCTATATACTGACAAGTATGCTAAACTTAAACTTTGGTTAAGTATGATTGGAAACAAGCAACTGGATATAACTGGGTAACAGAAATTTTCTAAAACTGGATTGTGGTGATGGCATAACTATATGTATTCAGGAGTAACTGGGTATTGTATACTTAAAATAGTAAGCTGTATAGCATGTAAATTATACCTCAGTAAAGCTGGGTTGTTTTTTGCTTTGTTTAATTTTCAAGTACACAGCTATAGCTCAGCTGATCTAAATAGCCATCTACAAGCATATAAATTTGAGGTTATTCAAAGGTAATTTTTAAATCTATCATAGAACTTAATAGTGCAACAAATTTTTTTTCCCCATTACATCCATTTTACCTGTAGTGGGTTACATTCAAGAGTAGATATGTAATCATTAATTGGAGGTAAGTTTGAAAACAACAAAGGGAACATTAGAGTACTGAGTTACACAATTTATTTTAGGGGCACCCAGCTCAGGCAACAACAGCCCTTATAATATAATGCACAGCTTTATCACAAATTCTTAACTCAATCTGATGACCCTCTATTTGGGCATCTGCTGGTATTTCACCATCCTGGACAAATACTGGATTATAAGAGAACTCCATAACACACTAGTAAGACCAATTAAAATATACATATATAAAGTCAAAATCAACAGTTAACAATTTCCATGGGAAACTGAAAGCTCAACCTTGAATTTTCTTTCTCTGTTGCAAAAGAAAAAGAGCAGCATAGAAATCCAGCAACTCAAAAGTTAGTCGATTGAGAAAAGGCTATTAGCAAGTTAAGAATATAAGATCACTTGTACCCTGTCAATTCTTAAGTTATTTCCACATACTTGATCACAACACATTCTTGTGCTTTTTGTAGCCCAACACACAAAGATTTCTAGAGTTCACTTTAACCTATATTAACAGGAACAAAAAATCAGTGGAAAAGCAGTAATAGTGAAAACACATAATGAACTTACATAGAACATTGAGACAGATTTCAAGATATATGTATGTACACCAACATAAATCCCTACAAAGATTTGCATAAACATACCGTTGCCCCAAGTTCTCATTTTAGAGGTAAACTGGGTGGTTAATTTAAAAGTCAAGAGAATCATTCGGAATGTTAAAGTCATTTTGGAATGTTCATTTAAGGCAGCCACAGAATCAGAGGCTTATTAGAGTCCACTCTAATGAGAAATGATTCATTCTAATTGGGCATTTGAATACGTCTACAAATGCATTTGTTATAATTCCAGAGTGAAATTATATGACAATTGTGAAAGTTTATGAAGTAGTGATATTTTGCAAGTTAAGAGATACCTTTAATCTGACATGCACAGACCGTTCATTGAATGTGACTTTCCAGAGTTGTCATTTTCTAGTGGTGATACCACCACTCCTTTTACACCACCTAGACAACTTCACATCAATGTGGTGATGCCAGCACATATCTGGCAGTTTTCCATACTGTCTTATTCAAGAATAAATGCTTTTAAGACTCCCAAATTAAATTCACAAAAGATACGAATATATTTTTTAAATATATTCACAAAATAATGCTTTCTACTTATCAAAACTGAGTTGCATTTGAATTGTACCTGAAGTTACTATGGTGTCCTTATTCTAGTCCTTTCAATACTTAAAGTAGTATAAGTCAACAGACAATGAAGTTTATTTTTATAAAATATAGAGTAGGGGTTTCTTTCTCAGTTTAAGACATTGGCAAACTCATAGAGCATACCACAAGTAGAGCACTAACACCCTCCAAGAAAATTAAAATATTTTCAAAATGTTGATAAAGCTAAGTAGATTAGTTTAAACCCAAAGCATAAAGCTGTATTTTCTCTAATTTCCCAGTAGCTAAAATATTCATACTGAGGCACTATTCAAGTTCTTAAGAGTTTGTGTTAAAGAACTATATCTACTCTTTGTGACTTGTCATACTTTCCATCCCTGGACTAGCATACAAAACAATGTGCAAATACATGTTTGCAAAAACTGAAATGCCCTCTCTTACATAGCTACTTAATTTAGGAATAAAATAAACCAAAAACATCTGAATTTTTTCTAGAGGCTATGAGAAGAGAGGAAAGGATGATTTTTTACAGCTAACGCAGCTCCAAAAAGTAGTTGCTTCAGGGGACCAGGAGAAACACAAGTTTGAATACATCACGCCTTTTGTAAGGTTTTTCGTAAATCAACATAGAAGGTGATTAAAGCGCTTGCCATAGCCGTATCCACCGCAGACTGAGGAACCATGCCACATAGATCCGTCTGAATATAGCCTGTCAAAAGACTCTGGTTTGGATCGTCTTTAAGTGGTACACAAAACCAACCACAGGGATGATTATAGCCACGCACAAATTCTGGTCTCTTTCCACTCCAGTCAAGACTTACTCCTAAAAGGCAATTTAAAAATAATATTTTAATAGCAATAACTGACATTAGTCTAAAGGTAACTGAAGATACCAGATTTCTTATTTAAATACCTTTCTTCTAGTGCATGTAGATGAAAATTAAGCCCCAAGAGTGACCATGTAAGAATTAAAAAAATAATTACCAACTAGAATTCTGACAGGAAGCAGTAGAAAGGTAATGGGGAAAGTTTGAATTCCTTCAACTCCTTGGAAACTACAAATCTTGGCTGTAGCAGACAAGCCTCCAGGTGCCAATAATCAAACACAAGGCACTACCACTACTCCCCATAGGCTATACCATATCCAACTTTGGCACTGGCTAGTTAAGAATAAATATGGAAGGATTCACCTACAATTGCCAACTCAAGTATATACTATACATAAAAATATTAACTTAGCTATACTGTATTCTATCTCGCTCTCACTCTCTTTCTCTCTAAGTTATCTAGATAGATAGAAATTGGAAGCCCCTAACAATAGTATTTTTAGTCTTGAAAAGAAAAGTACTATACAGCTCAAGGAAGGGTAAATATTCTCACACAAACCAAGTCTACATTTTCCTATTTATAGGAACAAAAAACTTATTTTCTAGAGTCCCTTGGAAGGAAATCCATTTATTGGATCCTTATCCTAGAGGTAGTCATGAGCTCCATATTTGTTTGTTGTCATCTAAGGAATATTGTATAATTGGGAACAAACACTTGTCAGAAAGATTTTAAAACCCTTCCTGATACTGTCAATCTAATTCCTAGGGTATAGCATTTACAAAGCTCAGTGACTATAAAATGGAGCTTGAAAATATATCTCACATAGAAAGCAACATCCAGCTAAGAAATCTCAAATACTTAAAATGAAAAAGTATAATTTTGAAATCATTACCACAGGATAAAAGTCCTTCTTTATAGCCCACAGTATAAGAGAAATCAACAAACTCTCTTGGAGAAATAATATTCCAAAGCTGCCCAGCTGTAGTATAACGCATCACACAACAATTCTGAAAGAGAATGGGTAACAGGTGTTACTACTAAAGTAAACAAAGATTCATTTATTATAAATTAATCTTTTTGTAAAAAACTAACAGGCATTTAGAATGTGCTATAATTATTGTTAATAATTCTTATAATAATTCTGACAGGTTTATAACTATTCTATGTCTCACTGCTACCATATAGACATGAAGATGATACATGTAATCAAAGTTCAGAAAAGTAAATTGCCCCGCATCCAAACATTTAATTCAATACAGCTATTTTATATCCTATATGATATTCAACATGGAAGCAGGAAATGTAGATTATAGGTATTAAGATAAAATCCACAAATACTCTGATTAAAAAACCAGGCATTTCAATGAAGAAATGCAGACAAGGAAAGAAACAACTTGAAAGAGAGAAAGTCACTTTAGTTACATAATTCACTAATGTCTCAGGTAACATTGTAATATTTAGACTTTGCTTTTCATTTCATATTAATGGAAAATCTACATAAATCTTCCTGAAATTTAAATATGATGATGTTTTTAGAATTTTAAATTTTAGAACCTCAACTAGGGTTTTATAATTAAAGATGCTAGTGATTTTCTTAAGCAGCAAGGGTGTAACTACTGTGGAAAACAAACTCAGGTTTGACTCATAGTCAAACATGCTTCTTGGAAGGTACAAAGATTCCCCTGTGAGATCTCTGCCATGACTATTTATTCGCAAAGCAATGAATATAAGTAAATACATATGCTCATACATATCTCTTTCTCACACAGAAACAAACATACACACATACTCTAAAGTAATGAGTCAAAACAAATACCTCTTCAAATTGCTCTAAAATGTCCAAGGAAGTCATTATTCTGTCCCAATCTAAGCGACGGGGCCCTGGGCGTATATGGTCTATGATATTATTGACATTGTCATCTATGGTACCTTGGGCTTTAAAGCTGGAGAAAAAAAAAGTATTAAAATGAAATGCTATTAGCATGAAAAACTGCAGCATGCCCTCATAACTTAGCAAACTTCAAAAAGAGGAACAAGGGAAGGAAGAAGAGCACAGGGGACTGTGTTGATGGTGCAAAGGTAAACTGGTGGTGAGAATTCTATGGGAATTACACCTGAGAAAAGAAAGTAAATATTGTTTAAACAAATGAACAAAGATGTAAAATATATATAAATAAAATAAAGCAACACTGAAGATTTTTTTAAAGCCAGTAAATCGCAACAATTCTATTAAGTTCTATCAAGTGTCATATCAACACATACCATTTGTCCTCAAAACTAATTAAGAGAGCTGAAGAATATACTATACATTGCAATGAACACAGTAAAGCACCTTCAAATTATGGGTGCAGCCAAAACAGTGTACAGGAGATTGTAACACATTGCTTTTTCATGCTAATCTTTTCTTGGTTACACTCTAACATGTTGTTAGTTTACATATATTTTAAAAACTTTGTATTAGGCGCAGAAAAAAAAATAGATCACCAGAAATAGAATACCTTAGAACTGACTCATGAATAATATAATATTTCAAAGGTGGCATTACATAGCAAAAGAGAAAGGATGTACTAGTCCATAAATGATGCTTGTATTCAAGTTACCCTTATGGAGAAAATAAAAATTAAATCCCTACCATTCAAAACAACTCCATATATATCAAAGACTACTATGTAAGACTTTAATACATTGAAAAAAATATATGTAAATGACTATCTTTGTAACTTCAGGAAACAGGAACTACTTGAATCTGTAAGACACACAAAACAACTAATACAAAATGACTAAAAATTAAAATTTGCATACAACAAATGATAATGATTTTTTAAAATTGTCATTCTTGCAGGAGTTATGTGCAATACATATTAACACACATATAACTAAGTCTTGGGATATATGATTAATTTGTACAAGTCAATGAGAAAGACAGACAATCCAAAGAAAAGATGGGCAAGAGATGTACTAATATTTTCCTGCCATGGCAATCAATATAGAAAAAAGTTGCTTGATTTCATTAGCAATCAAGTAAATACTAACAAAATGCCATCTTAGCCCCTGAGGATGACAGAGATTAAAAACTTAATAAGTAATATAAAACAAGGAGGGTAAAGAGGACTCTCATTCTGTTACCACCATTTTAGAGAGAAATTTGGTAATGTTTCATGAAACTGGATGATGTATATCCCTAAGACCAGGTATATACCTAAAGCAAATCATATATGTGGGTAGGAGGAGACATGTACCAAGAAGTTCACCATAGTACTTTACAGAGACAAACTGATAACAACCTAAAAGTTCATCAGCAAACAAATTCACAAACACAGAGATACATATTGCAGTTATGTTCATACAGAACAGAGAAGCATACAACTCCATGGATAATACATTATACTGAATGAAAACAACTACAAACAAGTTACTACAAGTAACTACTAAATTACTACAAGCAAAATACAGATACGTGGTCCATGTATTAACATGTTCCCTTGGCACTTTTTATACTTTTCAACATGAACTGGAATTACTGATCTAACAGATTAACTTCAATACTTGCTTACAATGCTTACTCCAACTACAGTTTCCCAGTCCTTGTCATAAATATTGTACAACTCATCTTTCTGGAAATGCTATCTTTGGTATTAACACTTCAGAACATCCTGTATATGATAAATGGGGCCAAAAAAAGCTGAGTCTCAAGGATGTTACTATTTCTCCAATTACACAAGGAAAATTTCTCCACTGACTTTTTTTTTTTAAGTTGAAGTAATATTTGGACACCCTCATCAGGTATTACCGTTGTAGTGCTTCTGAAACCAACTCACCTATAGTCCACCACCATGGACTACTGTGCTGGTTTTCGTCTTTGTTCTTACCCTCCCTTACCCTCATCTCCCTTTGGTACTTCACTTCTGTAGTCAGCTATCAAGGGTCAGCTTGCCTATATCTGACTCTAAATTTAGTCACATTATATTGCACATATTAATGACACCATCTTTCTCCTTCTGACTTATTTCATTTAGTATTAGGGCTGGCTTTTAGCTTAGCAGTTACTGGTGAATGAATTCATTAACTTTAAAACATAGTATTTTTAAACTAAATCAAAACAAACCCTACAAATATGACTTAACTGATGCTACCAGAGGGGTAGGGAGTAAAGGAAGAAAGTGGCCCAATGGACTACAGTGGAGAATTATGAATGCGTTGGTGGTGTGGTGTAGTAACATACATTTGAAGAGGCATAAATCTAACCCTTGAATGATATATTGTGTCTTGTAAACTAAAGTTACCACACACAAAAAAAAATGTGATTACAATATAAATATTTTTCTGATTAAAGATCTAATTCATATTCAACTACCAAAAAGAAAACAGAAAATAAAAATCACCCATAAAATTGTACTTTAGAAGTATACAATTATGTTAGATAAAACCATATTAATATATTAAAATAAATATTTAAAACTAATCTACAATTCTGCTACAGCTAATTTAATATCCTGTTTTGTTCATTTTATATTGTATCTTGGGCATTTTCTTATGTCTGTAGATAATATTTGAAAACATGATTTTTAAAGACTATAAAATATTAGTTTCATAATTTTCCAAATTTTGATTATTCAGGTTGTTAATAATTTTTAGTATTATAAGTTTTATACAATATTATAAGTATTATATACTGTAATGGGAGAGACAGGTACTTAAATAACTACTTTTAATGATTTGTCAAGATAAATTCTTAGAATAAAATTTGCTACAGTACTGAGTTTGGAAAAATATTAGAAGACCTTATATATGATCCTAAGAAATTAAGATTTGATGAACCATATGATAGCATTGTTATTATCCTCCCATATCAACAACGTCAGTAAGAGATATAGCCATATCTCTTTTACAGGCTTTGAATTTATAAGGGTATGATTCTCAGGAAGCTTATTTTAAAGCAAAAGTCAAATTTTACGGCTATTTTCAATTTAACACTCATCTATACAGATACATGTTTATATATGCACACAGGAAGTGAGAAGATTCACCAGAGACAGAGCAGGGAACAGAACAGACAGGTCTATTGACATACACTGCTAAGGGGAGCAGCGGGAGAGACGGGAGAGGTCTGCTGTGCCATGTGGGCCACCTCCCTGGCCAGGGATGAACGCAGGCTATAGTGGTAATAGCGTTCAGACCTAACCCCAGCCCACCAGGGAGAAACAAGTTTTGTTATATTGTAAGAGCTATGTAAAACTGTAAGAATTTACTTACAGGTATCCATTAAATTCTTCTGAAGGTTTTCTCCAAATTGTGACATCTTTCTAGTAAAATAAAAAGACAGATATAATTTCACAACTAGAACCCTGGATATAAAACTGATAAGTCTATATCATTGGTCTTAGCAATACAGTAAAATTTCAAGGAGATAAGTAATTTATACCATCAAATGATCCATATTTTATTTTTCGTGTATCCTGTTATTCATATTTTACTTAGAAACATCAAAAAGAGATCATTCAACTGCTTGATAAGATCTAAATACTGGTGTTATTTAATTGTTCCCTATCATTTGCTTCAAACTAGTTTTATCTATTTACCATTACTGACACATTCAAAGATATTATGAATGTTAAATGTATCATTCTGAACTTACTCAGATTATTCCTTAAAATTCAGCAGTTCGTATCTATTATGATAGTGCTACTTTGAATTAGTTCCTACACTTTCCCCTATTATTTCTAAAGAAATTTTGAGTATTTGAACAGTTAAAACACTTACTAAGAGTCCTGGGTGCTAGGGTTGGTTCTTGGTTCTGTCAACTCAGCCGTACAATAGTTTGAACAAGTCACACTGACAAAAAAGAATACTAAACACCCTCACAAACTTGTTGAAATACCTGAAACTATTTCAAACTACCTAATAATTATACTTTCTTCAATTGAGAACATTATGTTTTGTTTACATGCAAAGTTATTCTTTAGGTTCTGGCTGCTAGTAGTCTGTCCTCATGTCCAAAAACTAATGACCGCAGTATAGGATAACTACTGTTAGACACTAAGCCATTGACTTTATTAGCATAATTATTTTATCCTGCGAATCCATCTAAACTATGACCCTAATCTTCCATATCATTTTGAAAGTTATCAACCAATTCATTAGACAAGACGATATACCCCAGTAAAAGTAAATTAACTAATTTACCATTTTCTTAGCAACTCGCCATTTATCATCTTCAATGCTATGGTACTGGATAAGGGTGTTTTTAAGTCTAGTCGCAAAAGCAGCAGCATCAAACAGGTCTTCCATTTTTTTCCTGTGAGAGAGACCAAGGTTAGCACTGGCAAATACCAGTTGGAATAAGACCAGTGGGTCTTATAATAGAATCACCTGGAGAACTGTAAAAGATACCTATATGTGGACCCTACCCAAGTCAACTAAGAATATTTGAGAGTATAACTTAGACACAGGTTTGTTCTAATTTCAAGGTGAGTTATACATGGTCAGGATAACAATCACACATTTTGAGATGTTAATTTATCTATATATTATACAAAAAAAATGGTCCTATTTTCCCCTTCTAGCAGTATCTAATTAAAAGGAATAAATTATAAAATTCCAATTAACTTTAAAAATATTGCTGTTTTTAAAACAAAATATACAAGGCATAAACTCAGATCTTCAGCCATTGGAAATTTTTATTTTACCATTTAACAGATTTAAGACTCATTCTATCGAACAACCACAATGAAACCTCTTCTTTATCCTTTAAGGATAAGATTACGTAACTCTGAACAACTTCAAAAGTATGGAAAACTCTACTGTTTTCAATCTTATTTGATAGTTTATATGTGTCATATATGTTATAAAATAAACTCAGGATTCAGTGAGGTATCTGTAAAGAAGTCACATGAAGACTTTTTGTATCACCATTACAGCATAAATAAATGGTTTGCAATTTTATAAATTTGATAAAAATTTTTATAAATTTAAAGGTTTATACATTTAATTTTAACTAAAAATTATGATTAATAATTCCAAGAATAAGTTATAGTCTAACAATATTATGAAAAGGAGACAATTACTAATATTCAAAAATAATGATTCTGTAATGTGATGGTTTAAAACATTTCTACAAATTCTTTGATACACTTCCCATTAAGAAGTGAAGTCTATGTCCACTTGAAGCTGGGCAGACTATGACTTGTGACAGCTGCAACAACATTTGTACAAATTCTGCATGTTTTTAGAGGTCAGGTTTCTTTTAGAATATTCATCACTAAGAGCCTTTGATCAAAATGGAAAATATATGGCTACCCAGAGGGGTTAACATTCAGAAAGACCCAGGTAGAGTGGAGAAGAAAGAAGGAAGGTGGGAAAGGGATAATCTCTCAATAGCTCTCTCCTTTTTCACACAGACACATAAACACACACCCTACTATATAGGCATTTCATTTCTCCTGACTTTCTTCAATTTATCTCAGTCTTCCTCATTTTGACAATTTACTTTTAAAATGGTAATTGAGCCAATTGTTCAAGTGGAAACTTGCCATTAGTAAGAAGTTGGAACTGGAGGTAATTTCTGTATTAAACAAATATATGTCAAATGAGAATTAAAAATGGATGGTTTCATTCATATGTGGACTGTAGAGAAACAAAAGGTCAGGTAAAAGCAAACTGAAACCAAGCTTAAAAACCTGTAAAACTGATGTGACCAGAGTGTGTATGTGGTGGGGGCGGAAGGGGCAGTCTGTGCTGGGAACGGAAGGTAGAGAGCAAAGGGTGGGTGGGAGGAACAGACTATCATGCTATCATGGAGGACTACTATGGTGCCTTAGTTGTGGGTGTGACATGATAACATTCATCTGAAGAGCTGTGATCCTTTACCTCTGAATCCTCCAGTTTTGTAACTGATACTATATTTAAAAAAAAAAAAAAAAAAAAAAACACCAAACACCAAAAAACCTTGAAATTGCTTTTAACTGGAATTAAAAGATTTCTATTCACCACATCCCACTGCCTACACTGTCTTAATCCTGCTGATTTTCTTTGGGCCTCTGTATTTGGTCTTTCTCTGCTGGATTACAACAACACAAGTCTGAGACTGACCAATAACAAACTTAATGACAATTTCAGCTTAAACCTCCTATCATGATAAAGTTTTCCACAACTCAATCCTATATTGTTTTTATTTCCTTTATATTTCTTATCACTATCTAAAACTAATTTGTTTACTTATTGCTGTACTATAATCTATTCTTTGACTACTATAGCCTCAACTCTGTACTATAATTATTCACTTACCTTCTCCCACTGAACAGTAAAATCTTTGGGGGCAAGGAATGTCACTTGTTTAATATTATATTCCTTATGTCTGGCATGCAGGAGGACACAGTGAAAAGAACAGAGCCCCTTGTCTGCCTTATTCACTACTATACCCCGACCAACTAGAATAATGACTACAGCATGGTAGTGTTATAGGGCAGGGAAAGGAGCACTCCAGAACTTCCAAACTTGCTCTCTCTGAATGGGTTTTACTATTTGCCACATTAAATATATAAAGCTTTTAATGGAATGGAGCTTTAATATAATTACGGTACAATATAGAAAGGACACAGAATATAGTTATTAAATTAAGCACTTAAAGTTACTTATTTTTTTGAGGGTAAAAGTTTAGTTAATTAGGATTAGCCTAAAGCAAGGCCCAAAAGCCTGCCACACATCTAAAGGACCTTTTAGTAGAGACTTACAGAAAAGGGTTAGAAAGAAACAAATTTGGGAGGAAAAGAGCAAAATTAAATTTAAGATGAAAGCTGCCATTGTTAACTTTTTTACGGGTCTTTTACCCTTATTTGTTTCGACCAGTTTAAGACTAAAAAGCAAGCACAGTTTCTTTACATGTCGCTTTGCCTCCTCCAGGTCTCCTTGCTGCTTTTCATTCTGCTTTCTTTTTCCTCCCTTCCTTCCTTCTGTCCTCCTCTCTGCAGAATTTTTTTCCCTGCTCAGTTCCACCCACTTAGGGTGGAACCGGGATTTTTGTACTTCCCCCTTTCCTGGGGGCCACCCTGTTACAGTAGGCCTTTACTATTTATTGACGTTTGTTTCCATACTAGAATTATTTGGTCTTAGCTTGTCTCCTTTTGGAGTCATGATGGAAATTTCTGCTTTACCCAAATCTAGCTCTATTCCTTCCAACTCTTTTCATAAACATCTAAAGGAGAAAAGAGTTTTGGGGAAAAGCTGTTTGTGGTTTTTTGGTAAGATTTTATTTATTTATGCATACAAGAGCTGGGGTATAGGCCAGAGGTCTGGGGGGTAAGACAGTTCACCAGAGACAGCGTGGGGAGCAGAACAGACAGATCGACTGAAATAGGGGAGCAGAGAGCAAGACAGGAGAGGTCTGCTGCAGCATGTGGGTTCCCTCCCTGGCCCTGACCCTTCAGATAGAAGTCACGCTGCAGTGACTGCAGAAGCCCCACAGTGTGGCGCTCAACCCTTTGCACCACCAGGAAGGCCAGTTTTGGGGAAAAGTTTACTGAAGCATCAGGTTACTACTAAAGATGATCTAGAAAAAAATCTAAATGAAGTATAACTGCTATGAGAATAAAGCTGAAATTCTCAACTACACAATCACAGATTAGAATCACCTTTTTTTGTTTTATGGTAATTGCTGTTGATAAAGATTCCCATTACTCAGGTTCCTCTAAGATCTCTTAGACTAGGCAGCGTTCCTTGGTCCACACTGAAGTTTTAGCAAGAATTTTGCTGAGTCCTTTAGGGAAAATCCCCCACTCTCAAAAATTCCTTATCACACCTTCAAACATCACTAAGGCCAGTCTTCAGAAAATTGGTTTCACCAGAATCCCTCCTTCCAGTTAGCAATTTTCCATCCATTGACATCGACCCTATCCAGTGGCTACAAATCCCCAGGAGTTCTTGTATTCAAATGAAGCTCAGTTGTACATTAAGTTTCTTTCCCCCAATTGTCACAGTTCTCAAATTAGATTTGCCTAAACTGGCAACACTTTAACTTCTGGTTCTGGCGTTCTTTGACACTTTTTTTTTTAGTTGTTTCAGTACCCACTGACATATATTCTGATTCAGTTGGTCTCTTTTGGGTGGGCCCCAGAAATCTGGGTCCTTTAGAAAATCTCCCTGATAATTCTGTTGTCCAGCCAGAGCTGAGACCCCCTGATCTAAAAATTAAAGGTGACAAAAATAAATCATGTAGCCAATATTTAAATATCAAAAAGTTAAGCAAAGACATCAAAATGGTAAATACTAAAATGATACCTAACTCTAGGAAGAGGGGAAAAGCTTTTCATCTACTTTCTTAGGCTCTGACAGAGCCTGAGAATTAAAATGACAAAAGCTAGAGGAACAGGAGAAAAAGTACACATAGTGAATCTGAAGTTAACATTTTATTTTCTATGTGCATAGAGGCTCTCATAGATAAGAAGTGGAGACTCAAAAAAAAAAAATCACACCTGGGGTTATATACCATTTTTTTTTTTTTAACAGTGATAAATTACAGAGCAGTGACAAGACCAAAAAAGGGGGAAGGGGCTTCTAGGGGTGGTAAATTATGGGAAGGTAAAAAATATAGGGGAAAGCAAGTAGAAGATATAGGTTATTTTAGTAAAGTTTGTTTGTGCTGACCATATTATTGCCAACTTTTTGTCTCCTATGATAAGGGTTTTGTCCCTAGCCTGGAAAGAGGCAATGGAAGACTTTCACAAAGGAAATTTAGCTCCTACTTTCAGGCAGACAGCAGGAAGGAAAAGAATTTTCAGTACCTTTGCCACTTAATTACTTTCAGCTAAAAACACGTATTACAAAATAGCATAGTTTGAGATGGCATATTCCTTCAGAACCCTGGGAAAATGTCTACATTTAAAATAGAGAGTTCAATAATATAGAATTTAGGATCTATGCAAGTGATTCAAAATATAAGTATAAATCCTAACTATACACCAAAATGGATAAGCTTATTCAAAAAGTCAGCCAGTCGGTAGTATTATACCATTTCTACTGGAAACTGCCAACTGGACAGCAAGCATGATGACCTTATTCAAGATTATGTCATATACAAGCACAAGTTCTCAGGACTTGCAAAAGTAATTTATCAGTTACTAGATCATCACAAGTAGACTATTCATTAAATACAAAGGTCGCCTACCAGCTTTCTGCGGTTGGCAGATAAGATTTTTTTTTTTTCAAAACTCTGACTGAAATCAAAGGCTACCATTATCATAAGCACTATCTTTGTGTAAATCCAGCACACAAAAAGAAAACAGTAAAAACTACCTATAAAGACGAAAATCTGAACTTTAAGGTGCTTACCTTAGTAGTCATTCACTCCTACTGTTCAGTTCCAAGTGCAAACTTCTTATGGCTTACAGACCTTTTATCTTTCACTAATTTCTACTCTTCTTTCCTGGTCTGCCCTAAAGACTAGCTGAGCTCCCCCTCCACTGTTTTCTTACAGTACCCCTGTCCTGTAATTATTTACTTGTCATCTCCCATTTCACTGTAAAATATTTAGGAAGTGTAATTTTTCCAATGTTTTACTCCTGATGTTTAGCATGCAGTAGGAACCCAATAAACATAAAGTGGGAAAACAGTTGGACAGTGAAATACTCACTAATGGAAGACCTCAATATATTTAAGAAGTCATATCAACCATCTTTGACTAAACCATATCAATCATCTTTATGACTAAAACTTCTACTACCATAACCAAACACAGTAATTTCTCAGGAAGGTCTACTATTTTATTTACCAAGCATCGAGTACACACAAGATCCTAGAGATATAAAATGGATGTAGTTCAGTTTTTGATCTTAAAGTTGCCTAATTCCATCTTAAACTCTGAACTGTAATAAAAACAATACCAAGAACAAACATTTCTACTAATAAACCTATTTAAGGGTGGTGAAGAAGGATGTAGGGAAGAAAGAGAACACAGTGCAAACTTGGAATGTTCTCTTTTTAGCCTAGTGAACTATTAACTATTCATTCTTCATCAATCAATTCTTCATCACAGTTCTTGATGAGATTTACTTTTCATCAAGATCAAATCCATAAGAGAATAATGGTTACTATCTAAAATGTTACCTCTGTGAAGGCAGACATAACAAAGCATCTCTGGAAATATATTCCACAACCAAAGGGCAAGGGTAGTATTGGGGCTAAAGTCTACTAATATAACAAGGCATTCACACTAATTCAAAGGAACGCATACAACATAACCTACGGCATCTCTGCCTGTGGAGAATAACAGAAGACTTTTAATTTTGTAGCTCTCCTAAATCTTTTATTCCCTTTACTGACCTTGTATCAGGAAACTCTCCAACTCCACCACTTACATGTCAGTGAGAACAAGTACCACTAATCATGTCAGATCTAACCGCTCAGTATAAAAAATTATAAACTGTTGACAGTCTTACCGTCAAATGCTGACCAATGGCCATCTTCATTTTTTCTTTAACATTTTTGTTTCTATGTCCATGGTTATGAAAAGATCACTAGTACAGAGAGTGCCATCAGAGAGGGCAGAGTTCAAAGTGAAACATATTCTTGAGGTCTTTGAGCAGTATACGCCAGTAAAATGACCACAGGTTCTATTTAAGTATGGAACATAATAAGCACTTAAACCTCTACTAAAAAGTGGATGCCATAAATATGTTTGTACCTATGTAATATGTCAGAATTCACTTGTTAAAGAAGCTCATATCAGAATTAACTTTCCATTACCCAGCTGCTATGGGTTTCAGCTAAGTGGATCCTTTCAATTTAGCATGCTGGAGATTCTCCCCAAGACGTTGTGCAAACCAAGGCTTTGTAAATCATATTTTCTACATAACATAAAAAATTATACCATATTCTTGGTTTCCAATCAATCTGGGACCAGTAATTTAGCTTTTCCAATTCAGTTAAGTAGAGCTGTTTTTCATTTTTGAGACTGGCTTTTTCAAGAATGCAATTACTTCTGCACAATGTAAGGGACAATCAAGCCTCTGCTCAGTGCTCACTTTGGCTTAGTTTAGGACAAGTCACTACAATGTTGAGACTTTTTACAACAATTCAGGCAATATTAAATTCTATTGATATCATATCTGTAAGTTGAGTCCAAGTGACTGTTCAAACTTCCAAAGTTCTGATCTTTTATTAAAAATAACAATGCCTAAAATTTATTAATCTCTTACGATGTGAGCAATCTTCCTGACCATTTTAAATTGTATTGCTTCGTTTAATCTTCATAAAAACTTTAAGATCTAATCTCATTATTAGCATCTCAATTTTTCAAAAGGAGAAAAAAGGAGGTTATGTCGATCACACAGCTAATAAGTGGCGGAACCACTTCAGAATCTAAGGCTGTTTTGCGAGACTTTAAACATAAAGTCATACTGAATTCATTCAATATTGTCCTGGCCCATAAACTCTCCTTTGCCTCCCTAAATCTCAAGTAGTCTTTCTTAATTGCAAATTAGTAAGGCAAGAGGAGCACTAATTTAAGAGGAATTAAATGAGTTAATGCACTTTATAGTGAAACTGGAAGTTGGTAAGAGCCAAAGCTTGGTGACAGAAGGGGGTGACCAGACATAATCTATGCAAATACGGGAAACCAGGAAGCACAGTGCCCTTAAAAGGACGTGAGCTTAAAGAGTCTTCACCAAATTCCTAGAAGCCGGGTTATTACTGCGCCTTCCCCACTTAACAGAACAAGTAACTGAGGCCTAATCAGCGTCCAAGTTCTTACACTGGTGAGCAGTAGAGACGAGCTAAAGCCCTGGCATCCTTCGGACTCGCCCCTTCTCGTCTCAGGGCCTCAGTGTTCCGTCTTACCTGTGAGGACCACCCGCGCCGGGGTCCGACTCTGCCTCAACCCTCTTTCCCCCCAGCCCGGAAGTGATTTGGGCAACGCACCGAACCTGGCGACCCGGCGACCCCCGGCTTCCCTAATCCCACCCCCACCCTTGGCCACCTCACTGCCACGACGCTAGGCGCCTTTGCGCACCTACCTGAAGCGAGCAACGGTACGAAGTTCAGGCGCTCCGGACTCGCACGACACTCAAAGCTTTCGGCAACACCGACCCGTTAGAGCCCTCTAAGATTCCCCGCCCGCTGAAGTTGCGGGCGGCAGAGACCAATGAGCGTCCAGTTTCTTCCAGCTGCAACCAATTGGAAAGCATTCAGGGCTCGAGAGCCTGAACGCTAAGCCCCGCCCCAGTTCGAACCCGGTGCTCGGGGCGGAGGGTTATTGGCGGTGTTGGGAGAAGCAATGTTTGTTTGCTTGGATTGGCTGGCGCAGTAGCGTGCGGAGTGCTGATTGGTCGCTGGGAAATGGACTGATTCCGCGTGGGTGTGGGCAGGCTGGAATTGGGGCAGGGTGGGTAGGGGTGTGTGCGTGCGTGCTTGCGTTTTTGTGTGTTTGTGTGTGTGTGTGTCAGGAGAGCGAGAACTTGAGCGACCGAGCGCGACTGTGTATGCTGACTGTGTCTTGTGGTTAATTGTGAAAGAATTTTTCAAGGCAGTTAAACTGGGAGAAATACAAACACCTAGAGGTATGAATGCTGAATGTAAGGGATGTGACTGACTAAATTCTCCATCGTGAAGATCTGTTACTGAGGTCTTATTGTAGACCAAGCACTGTGCTAAACATTTTATGCCTGTTCATTCATTAAATCTTGATAATAACCCCATAAGCTGTGCAATATAATTGTACTATGGAAGAACCTGTAATATATGACAATAAACAGATTATTCCTCCAAATAGTTTTACTATGGGGAAATAAGTTTCTCATCTACAGTGAAATGGAATACCTGCAATGTATTCCATCAGCTATATGCAAAGTCAGCCAAAAAAGAAAGCAAAACAGCTTCCATGACAAGTCCTAACTGTAGCCAGACAGAATATACTAACAGAAAAAAAGAATTTGCAAGAATAAAAACAGTAAAAAAGTCCAAAACAAAAAATAATATATCCACAATATCTGGACAATAAATCTAGGAAATAAAAACACACTTGCACAAATATCCTTGAAAATTAAAAAATATTGCCCCCAAACTGATCAAACAACATATTCAATATTTATAAAATAAGTACAATATCAGTATTATTACATGTTAACATGAGTAAAAATAATAAAAATTGCCTTAAAAACCTTATATTTCAAAACTATGGAATATAAAGTATTCTATATTTAAAGAATTTGACTCAAGAAAATAAATCTATATCTTCAATTCAATTCATTGGATATTTATTCAATACTTTCTGTAGGAAATCTGTTGAAGGTGGGGTGCTTTATAAAGTAATCTCATTTTAATTCCAAACCTGGGTTTAATCATGAATCTTTTATTTATATAATCCAATAAACTTCTTTAAATATTTTTATACATTTGTCTTTTAAATGTAGTTTGAATTGAGTGGCCTTTTTCTCATTTAGGATGAAAGAGTCTTTAGGGAACAGATGATACTTTTTCCCTTTCAACTTGTTCTTCCTTTGCTTTATCTAACAATGGCATGGAGCCAGATGAAGACAAGGAGCAGGTGAGGTGATGGGAGGAGACTTTTGAGCAGGAACCATAGAGAAAGGGAACCTGAAAAATATTCTATGGCTGTGGAAAGACAAAGGGTAGTTCCTGCCTCTCTAAACAGATCCTGCACTGGGTTGTAGCAACTTTTTGAGTAGGCAATTTATACACATGCCAGAAGAATACATAAATGAGACTTATCTGTTTCTTTTCTTGTTACAAGTATCTCCAGTACAAGACTGTATATGAGTTTCCTTAAGGCTAAACCATATTTTCTACTTCTGATTCTCTGAAATTCTATTATCTTTTCAACAGTGTTCTTCGCACAGTTTGTATAGTTTTTTTTCCTTGTAATGAGTTTCTTAGAGAGTACAAGTCTTGACCCATCCACTCAGGAAGCTTTTAACATGCTTACATAAACTATATCAACTATGATATTAACTGCATGCTGTCCTAAAGGAAAGAGGCAGAGATGGATGTGGAAAAAATAGTTTGAGATACTTTCATATTCACAAATATTCATGGGATCTATACCATGTTCTAAGGTATGCTAGACATTAACTCATCTTCATTGCTTAACACTTTGGACAAATTACTAAACAAAATTTATAGTTTCCTTACCTGTAATTTGTGATTAATAATGCGTTTCTTCAGGGTTATTATAAATGTTCAACACAATGGCAGCAGAGAGGCACAGGCATAGAGAACATGGTTGTAGCAAGTGCTGGAGAGGAAAACCTGTTCGAGAACTTTAGTCAGAGTGTGGAACAGAGTTTCCCCAAATCTCTCACACATGCATGTCAGAGGAGGCATTTTAAAAATACAGATTTCATGTCCTATTCTAAAACTGCTAACTCCGAATTATGGAGATATTCTAGGATTGTGCATCTGACAAGCCTCGCTGGATGATAATTACAGTTAATCTGAGACTGTATGATTAGTTTTTAAGAAGTACTGAAAAACAGGAAGTTTACGTGTCAAAACAGGCCAGAGGAAGAGGCAACTATTAAGAATAAGTGGATACACTTACACCAGTAAGAATGGCATATTTCAAAAAAATCAACAATAATAAATGCTGACGAGGCTGTGGAGAAAAAGGAACTTTACTACACTGCTGGTGGGAATGCAAGTTAATCCAACCAATATGGAAGACCGTATGGAGGTTCCTTGGCCTACTAGAGATGGAACTACCATATGACCTGGCAATCCCACTCCTAGGAATCTATCCAAAGGACACAAAAACACCGATCCAAAAAGAATACCTGTACCCCCATGTTTATTGCAGCACTATTTACAATTGGTAAGACCTGGAAACAGCCCAAATGCCCAAAAGTAGAGGACTGGATCAAGAAGATGTGGTA